>BKCP01006294.1:1388573-1428687 GCA_008636005.1 Striga asiatica
TTTTTTGTTCATAATATTGGTTTATACCGGTTTTATATCATAGAACACTAGTCAAATAATGACTATAATGTTGGATATAGTGGGTTTTAAAAAAAGAAATATCAAGATTTTTTTGACATAAATCGAAAGTTCTACTCTTACTTTTAATATGGTTACATTCTTATTCGATTTTAATTAATTTTAATTTTAATAAAGGTGGTTTTATACATTATTTATGCTATAATAATAAATTTAGTTAATATTTATTAAAATCTGTAAAATAGGACCGGTTGAGCCGGTTGGTAGCTGGATGTTTTTTTATCCGATACTGCTAGGAGCTATAGGCTGGCCTTCTCTACTACTGAAACTGAAAGAGATTGCTATATAAGTGTTGTTTGCTCGTAGTGTACATTTTTCATCCAATGCTTGCTAGCAGCTATAGGCTAGCCTTCTGTATTTTTTTTTCCAACGATAGAATTCTCCATTAAAAAAGACGGGAATGTCGAGCCGAATACAACCCAAATGGAACAGACACTGAGAGACGCACTTCAACAGTGGTCTAGAAACAAATACCCACAACACGGCTAAAGTAGGGACAGATACCGCGGATCCTTTACCCGGTTTAGACCACCAAGAAATAAAAAGGAAAAGAAAAAAAAAACCCCCACACTCCTAACAGTAAAAGTCAGCCGACCCTAACAAACAGCAAAACATTCTGCAGCAACTAGAACAAAAAAAACGCCCTCTATACAACTAGCAGCAATGGTCGGGCCAAACACACAGAAACCTAGCAAGGCTAAAATCTGAAAAATAATAGGGGTCCTGAGGATACAAACAGCAAGAAAGGAAACTACAAAAACCAAAAGACATAAAACAAAAGGACAGATCATTTAACAAGCCTGGCCACGTTCTCGAATTCCTGCCACTCCACCCAAGCTCGCTTGGCCACCACCTGTTCAGGAATCCACACCTTTTCGAACAACCACAAGTTCCTCGACCTCCATAGCCACCACAGCAGGTAAGTGGACAGTTGGATTCTGGCCTCGGAGGTCTCTGTTTTGGCAATCGTGCACACCTGCCACCACCACGGCTTGAAGGTTGAGTCGTTCATGTGACCTTCGTCCCAATCTAGCTGAGAGTGTTTCCACACCAATTTGGCCCTCTACACTTGAAAAATAAATGCTCCATTGTCTCCTCCGCCTCCTGTATTACTGAAAGGTTTTTGTAGCTATAAAGATCATCGAATATGTAAGGTTACAGTTTTAATTTTTTGACAGTCGGATAAGTGATTGAATAGGTTGAATTTGTATTTGTCTGTTAGTATTTTTAAATGTTATATTGTATTTTAAACGATAAGTTACATATATATAGTTAAATATTTAGGTAATTTAAAACATGCAATTGCGTAAAGTAATTGATATTCTAATTATACAAATTTAAAAGCTAGAGTGTTTAATAAAATTAACAAATAAATCAACTGAAATAATTATTTGAATGCTCCTTCCGTCAAATCAAACTTATTTGAATTCAAGAACCTTATAAACTAACTAAATAAGATATAAACTAGCTTATAGTGCCTTCAAAATTTCTTCCAATGTTCAAATTTACCAATCAATCTAACTTCTGTATATTCTTTAACCATTTTCACGTTCTTAAATTTAACATTTTGGGTAATTTATGATGTACCGAGTTTAAATAGCTCACCAGTGTTGTAAATATACTAGTAAAGTAGACATTACTAAAATGTACTTTATAGATGAAGGCTACAAATTCATTGAGTTGTTACTTTTGTACCTTGTATTGAAGAATAAAGATACGATTAATTGCCTATTCTTCTCTTGCATTTAGTGTTTTCATAAATCTAGTTTAAGTTGTTTGGTGTGGATTGATATTCAACTTTCGTATCGAAACATGTTATTAATATTGATGTGGTACTCAGATCTAGCTCGATAATTCGGTATGGGAGAGTAGCTCGGTTAGGCCGGGCTGGAAGGACTCCCGGGGTTACAAAGATAAGATGCTCGGACATGGACTTACGGTGTTGAGCTAACAATCATGACCTGGAGGTACCGGCCTCCGGAAGCCCGACAAACTAACCGACCTCGAGATATCGAAGCCAGATGGTCTGAGGGCAGTGGAAATGTTTTCTTTTTCCAAAAACAAACCATTCACGTACACATCATGGGACTTGTTACCAAAACCACTTTTATATTGAACATGCTTTTCAAATTTCAGTACAGCTTTTTCTTCTTCTTCTTCTCTTTTACAACATATAACACCAAAAATTAGTAAAAAGGTGGTGTAATATATTCAACCCTCATTCAATGCCCATCAGTTAGTTATTATCTCCTTTCTCCAGTTTCTTCTCCTTCTTCTTCTTCTCATCCAGCTCCTTCACCGTCGATCTCCACTTATAGAAACCCCCGAACAACGCCTCGGTTTCCTCCAGCGACCGTCCCCTCGTCTCCGGCAAAAGCACGTAAATGTACACCCACGCCACTGCCGCTAGCCCACCGTAAAGAAAAAACACCCCTCCAATCGTCACGCTTTTGTACAACGATATGAACGTGATCCCTATCGTCCCGCTCATCACCCGGTTGAGTGCAACCCCCGTGCTAACCCCCTGCGCCCTCAACTTCAGCGGAAAAATCTCCGAGCAGTAGACCCACACGACGGGCCCCATCCCGCACGAGAAGAACGCCACGTAGGACAAAACCCCCACCACGCATAGCGCCACGGCCCAACCCGCCTGGCCCGGCCCATTATCGATCACGGTCAACCCCGTCGCCAGAGCCATCAACGACACGAACATCCCTCCCATGCTTGTGAGGAGGAGCGGCCGCCGCCCGAACCTGTCGACGAGGAACGTGGCGACCAGTATGAAGACCGTCTTCGTGAAGCCGACGCTGACGGTGGCGAGCAATTTGTCCTTTTCGCCCTTGATCCCGGCCTTCTCGAATATGGTCGGGCTGTAGAGGACTACGGAGTCGATGCCGCTGACTTGTTGGAAGACGTTGATGCCGAACGCGCACATGGCGATGTGGAGGACGACGGGGGTCGGGCAGAGGAGGTCGCGCCACACACCCTCGCCGTGGTGGGCGCGCGAGGCGGGGACGATGACGTTGTCGTCGTCGTTGCAGTTCTCGGGTATGCCGGCCGCTTGTTTGATGTCGTGGAGACGGAGGAAAGATTCTTCGGGGGAGTCGGAGGTCTTGTCGAGGACGCGCTTCGCCTCGGAGATGCGGCCCTGCATGACGAGCCAACGGGGGGACTCAGGCATGACGAGCGCGCCGACGACGATGCCGATGGCCGGGATGATCCCGACGCCGAACATGAACCGCCACCCGAGGTTATGTGGGAGGTTCGCGAACGCCACGTTCGACACGTAGCCGAGCAATATACCTATAGTTTAAAATATTTAAATTTGAATGAGGATATGTGTTTTGATCGAGCACGATGTCGACATGCGATCCATATAGCAGACTCCACTTAGTGGGATATTAACGACTTGTTGATTGATTGATCGGTAAAATTAGTAAATAGTCTTCTCAGGATTTTGTAAAAAGATGAAATATAGTCACGTCTTGTGAAAAATATGAATAATAGACATTTGTCATGTGAAACGACTAAAATAACCTCTCCAAACATTTTCACTCAAAACCATTTCTAGAGATCGGGAAATGATTTCTAGTGCTTAATTTTTGAAGCAGTTAAACAATATCTTAAATTATATAATTTATAATTAATTTTTAAAATTCCATTAACGATTTCTAGAATACATAAATTAACAATGTCTTGAATTTCACAATCAATTTCTGGAATTCTAGTCACTGGTTTCTAAAATGTTAGAAATTATATATTCATCTTTTATCGAAAAATCTCAGAGTAAGGGTAATTGTGTCATTTCACATGACAAAATGATTATAAAAAAAAAAACTCAATGCATTCAATTAATAATTACGATATCAATACCGACCAACGTTGATGAACACTTCGGGGAAGGAGGTGAGGAAGCCGCGAACCGAGGCTGGCGCCACCTCAGCAGTGTACACGGGCGCTATCATCATCCCGAACCCGACTCCGATCCCGGCCACAATGCGGCCCACCATCAAGAAGGCGTAGTTAGTGGCGAAGCCCATGAGAAGGGCACCGACGAAGAATATCGATCCGGCTATGATGATCGTGAAGCGGCGCCCAATCCAATCGGACGTCCGGCCAGCCATAAACGAGCCCACGAGTGAGATTAGATTTATGATCCCCATCACAACTTCCTTTTCTACATCGCTCATTGTTATGTCTTTGACGATGTAGATAATGGCCCCGCTCATTACTCCAATATCTGCGGAATTTTTTTATTTTTTTATTTTGAAAGAAATTAATAAATAAAAATGACATTGAACCGATTTAAAAAACTAAGAAGCATCATTCACGTAGTTTTTAAATTTTATTTATATACAATTTGATAATTGGAACAAGAATGAATATACCGTAACCGAGCAAGATGGAGGCTAAAGAGGCCATCAAAGCACAAGCCAAAGCATACTTGTTTCTCTTCGGTTTACGGGGCGGGTCAAAAGCGGGTATGGGCATCCCGGTTTGATCCGAAGGAACACCATTTTTCGCCATTGGAGAAGGAATGAGAGGGGCTTCGAAATGAGAGTTTNCTTACAAGTGGTTTTTTTGAATTATTTACAATATTTAGTGTTTGCTTTGTAAATGAAATTTGTGAGGAATTATATAGAAGTCGTCAACCTGGGTCAGAGGTGCTTTTCTTACCTCAAATAGTGTAAGATTTTTTGTGAGGATTAGATTTTTTTCGGGGTATTTTCTTCGGTGTATATCGTGCTGTAAATGCAATAAAAAGTTACATGCATCCTATTTTTTTCTATTTTCCCAATTACCACAAAATGTCTCGTGTATGAGAAAATCTAAATGGCAACAGTGTAAAAGTTGGTTACAGCTCAGCCCCAGGCTTATCCATTTCCAAAAAGATAGTATTGCTTTATTGATTTTTTATCTTTAGATCAACTTATATGAATGCATGGACAATAAAATAGATCGAATTCTTCGTTCTAAATGTTCTTAGGTTGTCTAATCGGTTAGACTTGTTAAAAAAAAAAAAATGCATAGTTAAGAATATTATTAAATGTAGCACTTTAAGTATGACATTTTAGAATGAAAATATTTATAATTGTTAGAAGATTATAGTTTTTGACTACTAGGCAAACGAACACAATGTATATCGATGTTTATATTCATAAATTTTTATGTAAGACAACTTAATTGTTAGGAGGATCGACCCGTCATACATTTTAACAAAAATACGATTTATAATATGAAATGTTATACTATTGTCTATGTTTTTTATAATATACTGTTTATATCTATAAAAATGTTTTATTTAACTGAAATAAAAACTAAAGTTCCGCCTAAAATTTTTAAAATTACTAAACTTAGTAATCCTTTTTGAAAAAATTCAAAATTCCCACCTCTAGAAATTAATGAATGGTACCAAAAAGATGAAAATAAATGAGAAGGAAAAATATAGAAGAAAATATGGAAACAAATTTGAGGATATGAATCTTACGATCAGGTTAAGCAAGACATAATGTCTATTAAAAAAGTCACGCTATTGATTATCTATATAGACAAATTTGAATTTTGGATAAAGACTATGATAAAGACTAGATTTGTATTGAAAAATAGTCACGCTATAACGATTTGAATCTTGAATAATATCAAGTGAAATCATGAGATCATATTTGTATTCAAACATGGCCATTTTTAGTAATAAAGGAATTTTAGGAAGGAAATTCAACAATATTTCATTTTTTAATGTATTATGTTGACCTCTTTCAAGAACCGATTTGTTTATTTGGCAAACATCATACTTATCACATTAATATACAAATTCACCAAAAAAGTACACTAATCACACATATATATATATATATATGAGGTCACGCTCTAGTGAGAATGGTATTCAATGAAAAAAATAAGAATACACCGTGATCATTAAATCGGGGTGATCTAATGACTAAAAAAAGTCAAAATACTCCCTCCATTTTGAAATATAAGGCGTATAAAGATTTCTCAATTTTTTTGAAATATAAGACGCGCTCAAAAATCAAGACAAATTTTTGTATTTTTTTCTAAATATACCCTCATTGTGTTGAAATTAAAGAAGTGTGAAATGGTTGTGATTAGAGTAAATAAGGTTAATTTAGTCAATTTATTCATTAATTAATATCTTCTTAATATTTATGCAATAATCTTAAATGCCTTATATTTCAAAATGGAGGGAGTAATACCTTAAGTAGGGGCAATATAGTAATTTTTATACCAAATCCAATCACCCGCCCACCTCTGGACCCCCAACCCGTCTCTCTGTCTCGTTCTCGCAAAAACACGCACTCACACATTCCCCCCACACACGCACACACGCAGACGTCGTGGAAAAAAAAAAAGCAAGTGTAGCTCGGGCGGCGGAGACCGTGAATTCGGAAGCTCAGCCATCGCCGCCGCCACCGCCACCGCCGCCGCTTCAGCAACAGTCTCTGATGGATCACATACCACCCGTTTTCATTTTCTCAGCCGCACTGCCAAATGAAGGAAGCTCGCGTACGTTCCCGGTCAAGCTGCCGCCGCCACGACTGCTACTCCGACGACGAACGGCCCATTCCCTCTGGGGTATCCTTGCAATTTGGGGAAAATTAATGTTTTCTGTTGATTTTTTTAAAGCTAAAATTCTGAAATTGGTGAGATAAGGTGAAATTGGTGAGATAATGTGAAATTGAGAGGGTTGAGTGTCCGTCTCTGTTTTCCCCGACGGCGGCGGCGGCCGGTGAAGTCCACCTCGATGGCGGCGGCTGAAAAATCAGAAATTGGGGGTTGAAATCCTAATTTGGGGCTAGGGTTGTTTTAGTGAGAATTAGATAAAATGTAGGGACTAATATGCAATTTTGAGAAATTTAAACATAAGGTTATTTAATTAATGACGCACCTTCTGTTCTCCTATAGGGTTTCGACTTTCGAGACCCTATGATTGTTCCAATCGTTTGAGGAAGGTTATTTAATTAATGACTTAATTATGAAATTTACATAAAAAAAAAATATATAATAGATGCACAAATATTATCCGGTGCACTATTGTATAGTGATATGTACATTAGAAATATTTGCACAATATTGTCAGAATACATGCACATTAATGACTTCAAGAATGCACAATAGTGTTGGAATACATACACATTAATGACTTCAAGAATGCATATTAGAACAAGCGCAATGATCGCGTGAAAAAAATAAAAATACAATATTATGTTATTGTGCATTTCCAGCAAACTATACATATAAAATCTAAAATAAAAAATAAATAAAAATTAAAATAATACATATGTTTTTATATTATAAATTATAGTTTATTAAGTTATATTAGAAAAGCATATTAATGACCCCCACTTGAAAAAATAAAAATCAGACTTTTAAGATTTTGTGCATTTTAATAGGTATAATTGTGCATTTATTTTTTCGCTATTGTGCATTCCGTGTAGCGTTATGCGTGTGCAGTATTTGACCAAACCCGAAAAAACCGACGGAATGCGATGATATAAAAAATATTATTATTTTTTTATATTTATATATTTGTATTGTTTTTCTTCAGTCATAGCATAATATAAGATATTAAATAAAAATACTAAAATACTAAATATATATCTATAATATAAATAATATTTTATTCTGATTATTTTGGTTGATTCAATATTATACGATAAACAATATTATATAATTCACATTTTTTTTAAAAACTTTTAATGTGCATATACATACGATATATTGTGCATTGTATTGAACATTGTTGTGCATTTATCAAATTTTTGTTAAATTACAAATTTTACACATTAACCAATTTGAATATATTGAAATTTATGAAATTGCAACTAAGTCACTAGGAATTTTTATAAAATTATCAATTTGCCTCAAGTACTAAAATTATCACCGCCGCCGTCCTCGCCTCCCAAGCTTAAGCTGGCGACGAGACCGAGCCAGAATAGATCCACGGCTTCTTCCCGGTTATTTTTGAGGCGGCGTCAGAACTGAGGTAATGAAGGCCCTCCGACTATTCCTTGGCGGAGGTCCTCGATTCTCCCACTGCAATCTCGAAGGCGTCCGACGGAATGCAGTCTGATTTCACGGCCCCGAAGCGGACGGCTTTTCCGCCGGTAGCGGCCGTGGACGGCGCGTAGGCGGCGGCATTTCAGCCGGAGCCTCCTGTTTCACTGTCGTCTCTAGTACGCGCACGGCGGAAGCACGGCGACAGGCGGTGTCGGTAGGCGGCGGGCCGGTGCCACTGCCGTCCTCTGTGTGTGTGTGTGTGTAATGTGTGTGTGTGTGAGTGAGAGAGAGATAAAGGACCTTTGATAATGCAAAAAGTTGAGAATGCATCCCACTTTGGTCAGTGGGTCCCATGGTGTTGGGATTGGAGCTAATTACTATCTACCCTTAATGAGTAGTTATTTGACCATAATATGTCTAATTAATTACGAAAAATGCCATTATATGTTTGCCAGCCAATATTAAAATTTGATTTCATCATGACCATTAATATGTTGGATCAAACTAGTGTGTACCCCGTGCGATGCACGGGAACAATATTAAATTAACAATATTATAAATAGACCTCGAGTTTGAGTCAATGGCGGAAGTGAAAACTAATATTGATCGTATTTAAAAAGAGGAAGAAAAAAAATAATTATAAATAAAAGAGAAGGATAAACAATACTTAATAATTATAAATTAAAGCTTCGGAGTCAAACAATGTAAAATGATTTTGTATAAGAGAATATAAAAAAATTTGATTACACACCATTTCAAAATTATTATTATACTTTTTTGTATGGTTAGCTTAGAATATTTGTAAAAATATTAGTAATTAGACCGATGAAAATTAGCTTCTTAAGGATTTCTAGTAGTAATTATGAATTAGTTTCTAATTTTATTTTATTTTTTCTTTTTAAAGATAATGGATTTCTAGTAGTAATTATGAATTGATTTCTATTTTATTTTATTTTTTCAATTCTGTATAGATAAGACATGAGATTTTTTAAACACGTAAGATCGTATGCAATGAGATTTTGTAACAGAAGAGATAAGCTCGTGTAGATTTATACTAAAAATAGGAAAAAAAAATAAATATTTATTGTTAAAACAATAAACTAAGAAACAGGAAAAAGAGAAACAAATCTTTACACAATTAATGAGCGAATTTTTTTGTCTATTCAGATTTGTCCAACAATTACTATATATAGGATATATTTAATGATTTTGGCGGGAAAAAGTTTCTAAATTTGTAAAAAGGTTATTCTTTTTATATAATGATAGATGGTGTAAATTTATTCTTATTTCTTTCACTATCTACCATTCTCATTGGATCCAAATTCTATATATATGTTTGTATTTAGTTGAAATATAAACTAATATTCCGCCTAAAATTTTTAAAATTACTAAACTTGGTGATCTTTTTTAAAAATTTCGCCTCTAGGAATTAATTAATAAATATATGGTATAAAATTGCCAAAATTAGTAAATCCAGCATTGGTATAAAGTGATTGTTTTTATTTGAGACATCTGATGACCATTTTAATTTTTGGTAGGAAATTTGTTGTTATTAATAGATGTCCGAATTTGTGGTATAAAATTGGCGATTTTATTTTGATATAAATTGTCTGCATTTTAATGGTATGAATTTATTTGGTATGGATAGAAGTGTATTTCAAAATTTTGAAAACAAATAATTAGAATGAACTTTATTTGGTATGAGTATGAAAGACAAATTTCATTTGTTATAAAATCAAGTTGATAAGATTTTCAAATTTAAGCATACTCTCATAATAACTTGTCATATATAAGATATTGATGATAATTCGGCAAATTGGTATGTAGTCCTCTTGAAAATCAGAAAGATTTTGAACAAATATTTCTTAATAAATTCTAGAATTTGTAATTTAATTCTAGAGAATTAATTGATTAATATGAACAATATGGCAATCGACAACAAATCTAACAAATTGCGATAATGTATATAATATATAAGAGAATTTATTGTGTAGTTCAATTTTGGGCTCCAAATTTAAAATTGAAATAAATAAGTAATCATTTATAACTTACGTGTTAATATTAACTTGGACGAATGAAATAGTAAATTATTTATAATTTAACAGATAACTCAACTAATTAACATGTTTGATTTGGATAGCTTATACAAAAATAAATTCATTTTAGTTAATGAAATAATATAAATTTTATAATCATACTTATTATTCACATAGTTTTTAAAATGTATGATATACCGGTATAATTAGTTTATGGAATCACATTGTAGTCAAATCGATTTTCTGAATAAAAATTTTAAAATGACATTTATTTTGAAATGAATATAATATAATTTGTTATCAGATACGTGCACCGTACGGNAATAATAATAATAATAATAATAATAATAATAATAAGAATTACCATTTACTAGAAATAGTAGCCAAAAATTTAGAAAACATTTAATGCAATCTTTTTGGAAACTTTTTAAATATATACATTAATTGCTTCCATATATACGTTTTCAAATTAGATCAAATAAGATATGATAAAAAAATTACTTAAATAAATTTATTAATATCTGCAATATTTTTATTGATATTTATTATAATAAATTACAAGATTGATTTTTCGTGATTCATGTTGATAATATTTTGGTCAAGATAAATATTATTTTGTTAATATTTGTAATACTTTCATTGATATTCATTATAATAAATTACAAGATTGATTTCCATGATCCATGTTGATAATATTTTGGTCAAGATAAATATTACGCCATATTTTAAGTTCTAACCATAATATAAATTTTTAAGAAAAAGAAGACGTACAACTTCTATAACTTTATAAATAATAATGACATTATATGACAACAAAGTTTATAATAAAATAATAATTAAGTATTATATGGTGATCAGGAATAAGTAATATTGTTATTGTCTCTTATATCAAGGAATAATTTATATACTAAAATCAAATTTATATTAGTATAAATGTGTTAGTGAGATAATATATTAATTATTTTACAAACTAGCCCAACATGCTCATATTTAATATTTTGAGTAAAAATACCACGCTGATTAAAAGAGATGCAAAATAGATTATAACCTTATTGTTTATTACACTTAACGCTGATTAAAAGAGGTGGAAAATAGATGATAACCCTATTTCTTTATATACTTAAACGGACAAAGATTGTGAAAATAACTCATTTAGTATGTTTGTCCCGTGCATCGCACGGGGTACGTACTAGTTAATTTTAAATATACATGTTTTATGTAATTTTACACAATTTAAATTTCATATAACATTTTCAATAATTTAATATAGGTAAATTGTATCACTATTGATTCCATATTTTTAATTTATAAATACGATTTAATGAATATTTTAATTTTATAAATATTAATGAATATCTTTTACCCGTCGCACGAGATTCGTACTACACTACAAAAAAATTGTTATATTCCAACAGAAAATCCTATGGTAATTTATTCCAGTGGAAATTCCAATGGATATTCCAATCGTATCCATTTGAATGATTCCAACGGGAATTCCAACAAAAATTTGCTGTTGGAATGTGTTTTTCATTGAAATTTTAGATGGAATTTGATGATTCCAACGGCTATATTTCCAACAACTTTTTACCATAGGAATTTCCGTTGGAATTTTTATTTCTACTCCCGTTGAAAAATCTACCGTTGGAATCATCAAAATCAAACGGAAATTCCAATGAAAAACTCATTCTAACAGAATATTTTTGTTGGAATTCCTGTTGGGATCCACTAGTGCGTAGCCCGTGCGATGCACGGGTAAACAATATATTAACAAATAATTATAAAAAAAAGAATAAATAATATTAACTAGTAATCATAAATTAAAAATGTGGTTAAACTATTAAATAATAATTATAAATCAAAGATGTTGAGTAACATATATAACATATGTAAACAGTATCTAAAATATTCTATGTTAAACCTAATTCTCATTCAACAGAGAATAATTTAAATAACACAAAAAACAAAGATTTCAGCATATACACTAACACGGCTCACATTCGTGAAATCGGTGATCAGACGATCTAAATCGTTCAAAATGATAAAAGACATATTTTCCCGAGTTTTTAGGGTTTTCATAAGATCCACCGAGTGCACATTTCTTGTTTCCCCTCAACTTTGTTTCGTTCGATTCTGAAGAATGATTAACAAATTAACCTTGTGAATCTTATGTTTTTGTTTTCAATCGATGATACTTATTTTAAAAAATCACGTAAAAACGATGGTTATTATGTTTTTAGTTCGAATTTCACTTGTTTTTTCAAATACCAAACAAATTCTTGGATTTGTATTGTGTTTTTTATTTGGGTTTAAAAAATTAATACAAATCTGGTTTTAGTTTTTGATTTTTAATCCGATCGCTAAATTTCTTTCGAAAAACATAGATTTCAAAGATGATTTGTCAATTTTTATTTTTTAATTCTTAAAGTTTATGTCACGATTTTTTATAGAACTGGAAAGAATCAGCATGTTTGTTCGATTTTTGTGAATTTTGTAGAACAAAAATAGATATCTTGCTCAAATCTATGAAATTTTGTTCAAATATGTGATTAATGCTTTGCTTCAAATTTTGGAAGTTATTATCAAAACACTTGAAATCTGACATGAATCTTTATGTTCAGATTTGACTTTTTATTTTTTTTTTCCACACAAAGGTCACAATGAGGGTGGCAAGATTATATGTTACGAATATTGCTTGGTTTTTAAAAGTCGAATGGAAACATGGGATGTATACATTTTCCTATTTTCAAAATTAGTCACAAAATTTGACAAATTTTGGACTATGATCGAGTTTTCTTTTTTATAAGATAAAATTAAAAAAATAGAATTATATGGTATGAAAATCGAGATTTTCTAAATTATGTTAACATTAATTATTTTTAATTGAGAAATGTTATCATACGGTAAATTATAATACACTTTAAATTATAATATAGTGTCTAAAAATTTATTGAATCCTTCATTTAAGGAATGATTAGATGCTTGCCGATTTTGAAATTTCAATTCCCGATTTTTAGGATTTAGAAATTTGAATGGCCGATTTTGGAATTTGATGTTTAAAAAATCCACGAAATCAGGCATTAAATGCTGCCAAATTTTAAAAAATATATATAAAAGCAAATTTGAATAAAATTTTTCAAAAAAGGAATGTAATTAATGTTCCCGAATTTTATTAGTTATTATTTTTGGTAAATAGTTATTCTTATTATATATATATATATAGATCGAAAAATTTCAACGGAAATAATAGTATTGAAAAATATCCATTGAAATTGTCATTAAAATTCTATTTAAATATATTTTCGTTGGAATTTCATCATTTCTTGTAGTGTTAGTTGTAACTAGTACAGAGCCCGTGCGATGCACGGGGTACACAATTTTAAGGCTATTTATCCAGACTTATAATTATATACATGAATAAAGAAAAATGTACGGAATATATATAGTACGTGACCCACGAGATATATTTATTTGGAGAATATTATATTATAAGATGCAATATTCAATAAGAGTTTATAATACGCAAAAAATTGTACGATGTTCAATAAAAATTTTATAATATTCAAGTGGAGTCTTAAAGTCTCTTGTACATTAAGACTACTGACAAAATAATATTTTAATCAATGAGTTTCATTTCCTTGTAGCCAAATTGTGAATGTGATTTGAGGAGTACAACAAATCTATATATAAATGACTTTTTTTTTCATTGTAGTTTTTTTTTTTCTTTTTTTTTTTACAATGAATTTAAAGATATTCTAAAATATAGCAAAAATTAATTTTTTTATTACAATTAGGAATTTTACTAAATATAAACTCTCAATCTATGGTGTTAATCAACGTTTAAGTCTAAAAAATTAGGAATTTTTACCTCTTTTAATCAACGTTTAAGTCTAAAAAACAATAAAGTTATTATAAGTTTTTTTTCTACATCTTATAAAACATTAATATGAGCATGTTAGGGCTAGCTTGTGAAATAATTAATATATTATCTCACTAAAACATTTATACTAATAAAAATTTAATTTTAGCATATAAATTTATCCCTTGATATAAGAGAAAATAACAGTTTTACTTATTGTTGTTCACCATATAAATTAATTATTATTTTATTATATAATAAAAAAGGAATATTGCTAAATACTGTAGTAGAATTGTTATAAAATTATATGAATTTTTTTTTTACAATATGGATTTAATATTTTTTATGATTTGATAATATAAAAAAATCTATACTTAACTTTGACAAATAAAACAAATAAATGCTTTAATAAGTATTTAATGTATATACTAAATAGGAATATATTTGGTATAATCAAATACCAAATATAATTAAATAAGTCAAAGTGTATATTTTTATTTGGTATTTTATTTTTTTATTATTAAAATCTTTTTATTATACTTACCTTTTTAAAATATAATAAATAAATAAATCAATTAAATAAATAAAATATTATAATACCAAAATAGTAATGACATTTAATGCAGTTGACTTTTCTGGATAATAAATGTAGTAAATAGAATATCCTTTTATATAATATAATACGGAAATAGTAATGCAATAAATGTTGTTGACTTTTCTGGCTACTTAATTTGGTAAATAGTATCCCTTTTAATATAAGTATAGATTTAAAAATATGTACTCCCTCCTTTTTTTAATAGATGTCGTTTTGGGAAGTTTCACACTAATTAAGAATATTTTTTTCGCTAATAATAACCCTCATTAATGAGGATAGAGATAGATGTTTTGAGAAAAGATAAAGAATGAATATGAAAAGACGTAGTGTATTTATTAGCTAGATAAGGGTAATAATGGAAAAATATGTACAAAAGATCCAAAACGTCATTTATTTAGACAATGGTTGATAAAGCCAAAATGACATTTATAAAAAAAAGGAGGTAGTATATCTTAAAAGATTATGTATGACTAACTATTACACCTACTTAGCCATAGACTAACTAATTTATCTTAGTTTTAGCATCATCATTAAGTTTGAAAATCTATACATTAGCTATACATTATCATCAAGCGTAAAAACTGAGGCTTTGTCATTGGGTTATAACTTATAATGTTATTGGTTTTTTGTCTATTGTTTTCTTTACTACTACTACGGTACCCGTGCGATGCACGGGAACATTTATTACCTATTTATTTTTTAAAAGGTATTTTTGTATTTAAATTGTCTCATGCCATTAAAAATTTCATGAAAATAAAATTTATATGTTATTAAACACTTCCTTATGTACAACATTATTGATTTGATTCTTTGTCACGTAAACTACTACATAGGTGTTCGAATTTGTCCAAAGTTGCATATTATTAGTTATTAGTTAATAAATTTTTACAAAAAATTAAAGGATCTTATTTATTAAACAAAATTAAAGTAGAAACAAAAGTAGAATTTTTTAGGAATTTTCACTCATTATTTATTTAAATCTAATTCTAAATTTCAATTAAGAAAAATTGAAAAGAATCATTAGTTACTCTTGGAAATGAAACTGATTTTTTTATCAAACAAATTTATCCGAATATTTTTTTAAATCAAATAAAAAAATCTTCAATTTTTCCTAAAAATGCAACCGAATTTTGCTAACATTGCACCAATTTTTGTACCAAACAAATTGAATTGAAAATAATTTTAATAAAAAATTAAAATAAATTGTTAATGTTTATGCGATTGTCTTTTTTCTAAAGAAAATAATATGAACTTATCAAAATCTCTGTAAAACATGGTTAAGAAAAAACATAAGAATCCAAAAAAATCGATGCATTTAAATTTTGAAAAGTTGCACACAATTTTTCCTAAATAATTGGATAAGGTGACGTTAAATATCCCGCTTTTGTTTCCAACAATTGTGGACACAATTTTGAATGTAAATCCCGTCCAAATATCAATTTTATTTTAAAATAAAAATTGCACGTGGCTTTATCCAATTTACACAATTTTGTTGAAAAAAAAAAAGTATTCAATAAGATTGGAAGAATTGATTAAGAATTATACAACTATTTGCTTCCTAAATTTGTATCCAATTTGCACGGTTTTTAAATTAATTTGTATTTAGAATTGTTTTCATAAATACTTGACATATTTTTTGCATAAGAATCTCTAAATTTGTTACCAAAAAAGATGATTTAAATTTTGGTTCAAACAATAAAATATGATACGAAAAAAATGGGATTCAAATTTTGCCATAAGAATCTCCAAATTTGTTACCAAAAAAATAGGATTTAGATTTTGTTACTTAAGATTCACATGTATTTTTTTGAACTTTTCATTAATAGTAAGTCAAATATTATTTTTATTTGGTCAAACTTTCTATTAATGTATTTTTCCAACAACCTCTTTATATATATATAGATATAGATTCAACCCAACTTTTTCTTTCCTAATAATGATTTCCACTTTTTGGCACCCACCACTCATTCTTTGTTGAAATGTCAGTCACACAAGTGGAAAATTGGATGATCTCAAGATCCGCTAAGATTACATAAGAGAGCACTTGCTAATTATTTTTAAAACCCCACACACTGACACACACTTTGAAACATGTAAAAAATTACTTTTATAACATTATAATAGTGTCTTTAAATGTACGTAGATCCATTGCATCTTATGTAAATGGTCGCATGTTTCAACTTTGGCATTAGTTAATCATTATTTTTCTTCCTTAGTTGGGATATTAGGTGAGGGGAAATAATAATACATTTAACCAACTAGAGAGATTTACATGAAAATGATACTTACTTGTTTTAACGAGGAGATCGAGCTCGAGTTCCTAATACTATAGCTTGAGTTGAGATTGACTCATTAACGAAATGAGCTCGAACTCAGCTCGTTTATCAATATTAACGAGTTAAAATCGAGTTTTAGGGGCTATAGAAAATTACATAAAAAATTTATTCTCAACCTAAACTAAATGAGCTTTAAATAACGAGTTGAGTCGAGCTTGAGCTTTAATGAGTCGAGTTCCCAAGCGACTCGTTTCGTTTACAATCTCTTAATCATACCAATGTTATTTTATTATTTGTTGTTTATTTCAGGTCATTTGATTATCATATAACTAATCAGAAACTGGAATAATTGTGATGTTTTAAAATGTTTACTAGCAATTCTTTCAAAATCAAATGAGAAAATTAGAACATTCACCTGCAAATCCCTATTTATTTACATATGTACGAAGTTTAGTTTTTAATTATAGTTATAGTAACTTCCACGGTATACAAATGGTTGATTTATGGTTTATTTTTGTTATTAATTTGTAAATTGCATTTTTTGATCATTTATGGTTCGTTTATATGTAGTTTATAATTGAGAATGATATATTTTATGAAAAAATATTACAGCAAATATTACTATTAAATCGAAAATAAAAAAAAATAAATAAAAAAACGTATCGGGATGGTACCACTGGTATGGGCTCCTCATCACGCGTATATAAGCATGCAACAGCTCTTGGCCCATATGCTCTTTTGAAGTCAAAGTATTGGAAAATAGGGCTCCGCTTTAGTTTTTGGACTCAATATAGTAATTTTAGAAAGAGAAAATTACCCCCATGTAGTAATCAAAACATAATATATTGCATATATACAACATAATTTTTATTTGCAAACATACAACATTTAACATATTTTTTTTTTCAAAATTTACCTTATTTTTTAGATAATTATGAAGGTAGTTGCATGCAATTGCTAATTGCCTTAATTTAATTGCCCCACGAACTTTAGGTCGTCAGCTCGTAGGGTAAAGGCCTTGACCTAGACAAGGGTCCGCACGGTTCGGGTGGATGACAAGATGCTAATGGCTACCGACCTCTAGAGGAGGGCCCACGCAAGGATCTCCTCTCTGCAAAAGTTTCCTGGCCGGAGAGTGATGAAGTTGAAGAATCCCAATTGGCTGCCGTTGGTGGTGGAGTTTTCGAGTCGATGACATGCAGATAATATTGATCAGATCTATTTTTTATATTTATTTGATGTTTATTTACAGTTTATATTTGATATATTAGCATATTTTTTAGTTGATGAGGAAATTGATATGAAACGGCAAATGAGCAATGCTTTTTTATTGATTATTGTTTATGTTGTTTTTGGATATTCATATTAATATTTTTTATTTCGTTTTTATTTGTAGTTCTGTCGTGTGTTTATATCTTATGTTTTAGTCGTTAAGTACCTTTTGTGGATATATATACTGAGTATAAACGCAACATCTACAAAAAAACATTCTTTGGATAGTGAAATTTATCGGTCATCTCTCTTCTCTCCTCATCGCAGCCATCTTCTCAAGCGACATCCATTCCCCGCTGCCAATTTCTACTCAAATATTAGTGCCATCCCTTCCCCCCTCCTCCCGCCTCTGCCCATCTCGTCGGCTTCAAGAACGGCGAAAAATCAGCCGACCTAAATCGCTAATCTCCTCTTTCATGCCATTATTATAAACCTTCATTCAGAGATATACTTGTATTGTAAAATTACTTACTATTGTCTCTATTAAGTTTATATTTAGTTTATTTGTAATTTATAACATATTTATTTTATCAAATCTCGTTCCATGACTATAAAATTGTGTTCATAAATCAAACTTAAATTATTAATAACTATCAAACAAACATTGAAATTCAAAATTCAACTAATACACCCTCAACTTCAGATCATAAACCCCCAAATGCATGTCCAAAACCTTAGAAATATACACTCAGAATCTTTGTCATCTCGAGTTTAAGTGATGGCAGCAGCGGCAGATCGGGACATCGACGGCGTCTGTGTGTAGTCGACAAGCAGAGACAACAGAACAGGCCATAGGATCGTTGTCTGTACGATCGCGGTTTGAGTCTCCACCTTGGCGTACGACGAAGACTGGAAGTTTGGTCTTGGATTGACAGTGAACGGCGAAACTCGGCCTCTTTTTCGATGCGACCTGACGACAGTTCTAATTACTTTGCGCTCGACTAGAGGCTCCTTGATTGAGGATGACGTTGGTGGCGATTGCCGTCTTGTGCGGCAGCGCCGTCTTACTTGAGGGCGACGTAGGCAGCAGGCTGCGAGGGCTGGTGTCGCTGAGGAGATTTGGGATCTCAATGAGGTGGGTGTGAGGCAATGTGTGCTGGTGTCGTGGAGGTCGCAGAGGAGATTTGCAGATTTATTATTATTACTATTATTNNNAAAGTGAACAATCAAAATTCTGACTCAGGAGATGGGAAAAGGCAGATGAAAAGGAGTGTGTGGTGGATAGTATTTGATAGTCAGTATATATTCAAATATCTATAATTCTATATTATGTAGATTGATGTGGAAATAAGTTTTTCTAGGTAATATTTTTGCGATTAGTATTCAGTTCAATCGCATATATATGTAAATTTGAAGTACTGTTATGCAACTTTGAGCCCATATGCTAAAACACACAACACCCAGAACAATGGTCCAACACCAACATTGGGCCCACTTAGGCAACAAGCAGAGAAAATTTCAGAAACTTGGTTAGCAATAGTGTACACTAGCAACAATCGGTCACCAATCCAAACAAAAATTTGTGCATGTCCACAAGCATTTCTGCATATATTGCTTGGATGAGCTTCAAATACATTTATAATAAATACCAAGCTACGCCTAAAACATATCTTTACAAATAGAGACAAAAGATACACATAATATGAAAACTACTAGAGACCAAAGATATACAAGTTGACACACCTCACCCTCCAAAAAATTTAAGAAAAAAAAAAAAGAGAGAGAAAAAATGATCATTTTGCCTCATTTCTCGATACCCTGCTGCAAATACTGAATCAGATCGTAACCAGCAGTGGTCCACTTATTATAGGCATCATTGCAAATTCGGATCATGAAATTAGCTGCCTCACGATCGCTCATTTCTGGATGGAACCTCTTACGGAGATTACCAATTGGGTCCCCTCGACTGAAGCAAGGCAAACCGCTATCCATCATAATCAAGACTGTGTTTATGATTCCATCCATATAACGGCGTGCAGCAAGGTAACCCTTCACGCACAAGCTGCACAAACAAAAGATAATTTTTAGAATTATTTAAAAAATTAATATATAACTACGTGAGGAACATAATCTGAATCTTACCGTACGAATTGGTACCAAGTGTCGCTTTTCATTACTCCAGATGGATCGAGTAATTGAGTCATTTCATGACTCAGTTTGAAGTGGGCACTTTCAAAGCGCATATTATTACCAGGCGAAGTTTCCAGAATGAAACCAAAATCAATATGGACAAGCCTGCCTACACTGCATTTGCGAAAATAGAATCCGAAAGTTAAGACACTAATTTTTAAAAGATAATCTGGGGATATTGTAATTAAGCTAAAATTTGGATTTTGGACAAGTTTCTGTAGTTACCTAAGAGTATATAGCTCATGTTATAAAATAGGAATCAAATGCTCAACATATGAAGTAACTGCTAAAATCAAGCATCACATAATAATAAAAAAAATAATAATAATAAAGACTTTTACTGAGATACACTCACAATCACCAAGAGACTCGACTATTTGCTGAGAAAAAAAAACATCGACCATGGCCAATAAATTTAAAGAATGCTAAGAAAATAAAAGAGCAGAAACTTAATCATAATAACAATGGAACAATATATATTTGGCAGTATCCAACAAATTAGCAAACAAAATTATCTTGATACCAAACTTCAAATGAGTGACGGGCCTGCTAAGCTACCGCTATTACATATATGTAAATAGCAACCATTCAGCAGCATCTTCCTATACACTAATGATGATCACACTTGTATAGAAATGCTTACTTGTCAAACAAAAGATTCCCGTTATGTCTATCCTTTGGTTGAAGCAAGAGGCTAGCAACTGCATATCCAGCACTGCTAATGAGGAAATTCTCACGTGCAGCTTCGAAGCTCGGAGAACCAACAGGCCCAAAGTCCTGCTGAAAAATCTCATATAGACCACCATCAGTCGTCTCACCCATCTGACTCCTGCTTCGTGAATTGGGCACCACCTGCCAAGCAGAACTGATCAGATAAGTCTCAAGTGGAATATTCTGGACAAAAAATACACTGGAATTATACAGCATTCTACCCAGCATAAAAGTGTATAACTTATTCTTTACATATATGTGTGTGTGTGTTTAGTACATCAAATCAAACAGCAACAAACAACATATGACTAACTTCATGGATAGCAATAAAAGCAATTTCTGAAAGCCGATTAGTATTACTTTATTTTGCTTGGTTTTATGCAACATCGAGGTTTTCTTGTTCTGTGTTATTGATGAAGTCTAAGAACTTAGTCGGCTATTTGAGGAGTCAATCCAATTGGTAAAATCCCCCAAATCATACAACAGCGAATTTACAAGAAATACAAATTCAACACGCATGGTGAAGTTTAGATACATCACATAAGTCGACGTTAAAAATTGTGAAATAAACAAACAATAAAGTAAAGATAGATGACTTAACTGAAATCATACAAAATGAAGACTGATGAAGAAATAATGCATTCTGACAGGTAAGATGAATATACCTCAATAATGCCTCTCTCTGGACCAGTTGGCAGTACTCCATAAGGAAATAAATAGAGATTAAGCCCAACAGCTTCAAAGATGTCCTTTAAAAGTGAAATAACTTGCAGAGCTAAAACATCTTGTCTGCAGTCATCTCCAACCTATATACAAACTAGCTCCATGAGACAATAATTAAAAATTTTGACGACAAATTTGCACCGGTTATTAAAACCAACGTTTATGATGTTCAT
Source organism: Striga asiatica (assembly GCA_008636005.1). Taxonomy (NCBI): domain Eukaryota; kingdom Viridiplantae; phylum Streptophyta; class Magnoliopsida; order Lamiales; family Orobanchaceae; genus Striga; species Striga asiatica. Next base: position 1,410,440 of record BKCP01006294.1, read on the forward strand.
TAACATTATTAAAAATCCTTTTTTTTTTGCCCAAAAAAAGTAGAGGAAATAAGCAAATTATCATCTCACCTCCATTAATGCAAACCTAAATCATATGATATGTTTTGTGTGTGAGTGTGTGTTATTTTTCCTAAATGCATCCGGAAACCATAAAATTCATAAAAAACAGGCAACAGGAGTTTGCTGTCCCATCATAACTGATTAAGAGAGTCGAATTCAATTTGGTTCTGCAGCTTATTCATGCTCAGTAGATAATAAATCAGTGCCCATCCATTTGAACATTACCCGACGTTTATTTGATAGTGAGATATATTCTCGAGAATTGAATGGACAGGCATATGAGATGGGATACAATGGTTCTAACACACTAGATATCAATATACACATTAATGGGAGGGACAATAGATGCTATCTGATAAAGAAAGCATAATGAAGGAGATTAGCACTAAGAAAATAAAGCTCTGAAAGTGGTAACACCAGTGCCGAGAAAATATATGTAATGGAGATTGGAGTTCCCCACATAATTAGCTCCAAATCTGGGGAGAAAATTCACGGCCACCCATCAAGCTCTTGGCACATTATGTAAGAAGTTCCATGAGGTCCTCTCAACCAAGCATATAAATCTAAAGGTACGTGAGCTATGCAGAATAATCCCATTTTATCTACCCAGCAACCTATGCCTAGTCCAACTCACACTTGAATTTCACTAGTATTGCTCACACTTGGACTTGGTCAAGGTTTCCAAGCCCAAATCCATTGGCATTAATGTGGATTTAACTGGAGGTTTCTCTCCAGTCAGCTAATCATCTCATGTTACATAATCATCAATCAACGATAAGATACCTTGAATATACAAGCCTGGGGCTTTATATCTTTAGGATCCCTATACCGATCCACTACATTGAATGTGATCATTATAGGAACTTTTGCTGCCGATTGTAGAGGAATTCCACTATCAACTTGAATACCCCTGACAAGTTTTGTAGGAGCAGTAGGTAGATATAGGTCATCTCCATCCATTTCAATTTTCTCCAACTCCCTGTTTCGACATAAAGATAGAGTATCTCGTATTCAAAATTTAAACGGAGAAATAGCACTTGCACTGTAAATTTGTATAACTGCATGGACCACAATCCCACATTAAACTCCATATATCTACCTTCTAATCCCAGCTCGTCTTTCCTCCTTCGGAAGTGGAAACAGAACACCAGATATGGATGTAACTTTGTCAAAGAAATCAAATTCTCTTTGAAAAATGTCAAGTGCTTTAGGACTGAAACCATCGATAATTCGTTGTCTGACAACCGGCAATAGTTCTTGAAACGAGCTACTCTGGAAAAAGAAAATAGAAAAAAAAAAAGAAAATAGTTTGAGAAACTATTATGAACCAATATGGCCACAAATAACAGTAAAATGAAGACGCTGAATAAGAATAACAGTAAGAAATACAATGAATATATAGAAATTGTTGATGGGGACACATTACGCTTAGGCACCGTTGATCTACAGTGACTACATCCGGTAAAAATAAACGAGTCATAACATCAAGTGGAACTTTCTCGGAACTGAGAGCTTATTCCAAAGATCAAAATGAAAAGCACGATTACAGAAAACATGCAGGAAATTTACTTCGTTAAGTAACATCATTAACATGAGTCCACAAACAGGCACAACAATCAATATACTAAGAGATACGAAAATATGAAATGCATACTTCAGTTTTACTATGGTGCAGATAGAATCAATCATGTGTAATTACTATTAGTATACCGTGGCAGATGGGGCGTCTTTCTCCGACTCAGGAACACAAGTCTCACCCTGCAAAAGCAACAATGTTGTTATGTCTACAACAAAACATTATTAACATTGCATTAGCTGTATTGATATTTCTTGAACAACCAAAGAGCCCAACAGAATTGTATTTCTTACCTGCAAATGCCATATCAATATGTGGGCAAACATATCACTCCTTTGTGCAGCTCTAAGCAAGTAACCCTCAACCAACCTCTACAAAATGGAGACCCAAAATGCAAAGAATAAATCAAGTACGTCATCAGATGAAGAAAAAAAAAATCTGATTAAAAAATTTAGCGAAGTTAATTTACCCTATTGGTTTGTCGGTTAGTAATAAGTCAAGCAAATCTTATTTGCATATATGGTTTTATCCATGGAATATCTTTCACATCACTTATTTACACAAGCTAAGAAACAAATTAGTCGCAACATCAGCAGTACAGCAGACTGTTGAAACGATGATATTAATTAGCATGCCATTAAAATTAGATTGACCACTTTAGGCAGCATGACTGAGAAAAGAAACTATAATATTGGCATGCCAAACAAGAACCCACCCCTTCATCATATCTTAGTGCTTGTACTAGCTGAGGCATGAAGAACGTCACTCTTTCAGGTGGATACGTCTCCAATACCCTGAGAACATAAGCCATCACTCGTGGGTGACCTTTATAAGCTGGAGTAAGAAATTCCAAAGCTTGTGTAATTGAACAAGCTGCCCAGTGTGGCAATTGTTGCAAGAGTATTGAATTCTCATCCACCGCTTTTGGGGTGACAAAATAAGCCAACGCTTCAGCAATGCTGCGAATCTCCAATATATGTGACTACAAGGAAAATAAAAGCACAAAGTCAAATTTAGCTAAATATGAGTAATAAACTAAGAAAATATAAAATCAATGATGCAAAAGAGTTTAATTGAAGTAAGGATCCTCTACGACAAATGTGGAAATGGAATTCAGCACAATACAGGCACAAATACCACTGGACAGCTTATGACAATCAACAAAACAGAAAACAAGGCATAAACTAATAATCTCTTTTTCTATATCAAAATTCACTTCCACTATATGGAATTTTCAAAAACAAATTATGCCTAGTAAGTTCTCATTTTATATAAGCAAACATATCAACATACTTGAACTAGTTGAGTGATTTCACTCTTGAGAGAAGCATTTGCCCGAAATCTTGCAGCCAATGATAAAGCAATTCGAGGATCAACCGAAAAGGCAGTCCGAGCAAATTCTATCCATTTATCAGAGCTAATTTTGAGCTTAGTAGCATTTTCCCTGTATTAGACATTAGACAAGAAAATGAAAATAGGATTTGAATCCATCATAGAAAAGCCTCATTTCTTTTTTCATTTTTCTTGCACTCATACAACAAAACAAGTTGTCAGATAATAAATAAAAGTCAATGATGATTACTTTGATCCAACTGGTTGAGCCCAAACCTCAAGTCTGTCTGCCTCATGCTGGCACAGCATCAGCAGTAACTGCCTCCGCTTATCGCGCCCAACAGCATAATTCTCCATCTGACCCCAGACTGGATGATATTGATCCTTCTGCATAACATAGATTTTTTCTAGCTTTATCGACATACAAAATAAAATTTCGAAATAATAAACTAACAATAATTTAAGAGCTGTAACTGCAGCATCTCCTGCATTAAAATCCTACCATATCTGGTAGAGAGCCACCATTTTCGGCCCCTCCTGCTTTCTGATCAATGTTAGCTGTTTCTACCCGCTCATTTAAAAGGTGTTGGACAAATAATGAAACCGACTGAGCTTCACTTTGAGCAAAATTATTGTTATTTAGGTCAAACCACTCCGGTTCATGAGCAAACCAACCCAAGGATGACCTGTTTTAGCCAATAGAATGCATACGAGATTACTCAGACATAAATAAATGTTAACTACTAGAATATAAGTAACAAATTTATAAAAGAACAACTTAGAACACCAAATCTTCAAACAAGCAAACTAAAAAAAAGGATACACAAGATCACTGAGTGCTGAATCATGACAAGATTCTCTGATATCAGAGATGATCAGTGACAAATGCAGTAGAACAGGAATGGTTCTGTAAATCAATATGCTTATTTTGTATTCGTCTTCGAGACAGTAATAATCATAGCATTAGAATTTGTAAAGTCTATTCTTGTGATTACTGTTCCTGCATAAAATAAGGATTCATACATAGGATACACATTGATGAATCTCAAATAACAATTTAATTAATTAGCAGAAAGAACTTTCAGACATTATGCTATTTTCTGCTGCAAATATACCAAATTCAGGTACCACACATAGCAATCTCAAGTCAGCTTAATGTGCAGGTTTCTGAAAATGCACTATACGGACAGCCCCTCCATATAGTGCATGTCCAGAAACCTGCACTATATGCTTATTTTGCTTTCATCTTCAAAACTGCAATGGTAATAGCAATATTAGAAAATTCTTGTGATTTGGGTTCATGCATTAATTAAAACTCAATACATAAGATACACATTGGTGAACCTCATATAAAAACTTTATTCGTTAGCTGGAAATAGCTTGCAGACATTATGCTTTTTTTTTCTGCTGCATATACCTAATTCAGTAACCATGCATAGCAAGCTCATATCAGCTTGATGTTCAGGTTTCTGAACATGCACAGTATGAACAACCCATTATATATTCGAATTCTCTACGGATTCCCTTAAAAATGAGGATACTAAAGATGAAAAGAAACTAACTGATTTCTTCGTAAATGGGCCATACCTGTATATTCTATCTTCTAGCAACTGAAGCCCTAATCTGAAGTTCTGAAGGTTACCCTGTGTTTGACATGAACAAAATTTCAGGCCAAAAAGCATAAGGGTGAAGAAAGTTCCTGTAGCAGCTGGGTGTCGTGTAAAATTCCAAGGGAGTTTTGTCGTTCCTTGTAACATTCGACCAAGGAGCAAAAGCTGTTCAACACTATCGTGCCGAACGACCTGAAATGAAGCGCTTACAGAATCAAATGGATGAACATATACTACTTTGCGGTTACGAAGGAATAGTGAGCAAGATCGCTGCTCCTGCTATAGACAGCAACATTTTCCAATTTCAACTTCAAGCACAAGCAATAGTAAGATTTAAGGGAGCAACATTAATTAACATTTGAAATAGAGTAAAAACTCAATGCATAAGACATTGATTATGGTGTTAAAGGCTATATATGTGATGCTTACTTCAAATCTATCTATTAAAAATCCAATCCATAGCCTATGAGCCATTATTTGTTCAACAGGATCCTTATCGGGATGCAGCTCAGGCTCTCCAGGAGCAAGATGAGGCCTCAACTTTGCAGATGGTCCGGAGCATCTTACATCAGATGCAAAAAGGCCCCGCTTTGTGTCTATTGTCCACAACCATGCATCTACTAGTTCAGCAAGGACAAGAGATCCCAACTGAGGAGCAGCAGAAACCAACCATGCCCAGATATACACGCCGGTCTCCACAGCATCAGATGTGGATATATAAGCTGGACACCAGCAAAGAAGACGTAGAAGTTGTGAGAAGCTCTCAGGGTTTGATTTTATTTCTGAATCCTGAAAAACATTATATATCATATCAAAAAAACAGAAAAACACAAGCTAAATCATATTATCATACTAAACAAGAAAAAAGAGATTCATTTACCAGATTAGAAAGAAGCAATGCAGTAGCTTGAGAACAAGTTTCACGAAAAGATGATTTATCTACTTCCTCTCCTTTCTCTGCAGTAATAACAAACTTCTGAAGCAGCTTTACGAACTTGGAAATTAATACCTCGTTGAAGGATTCATTTTTAGGTTGTGATTTGGGAGAAGACCCCAAGGCTGGAAAGTCAAGATTGAGACCATCGGTAGATTGACTAAGGCCACCAATGCTCTCGTACAACCTTCTCATGCCCGCAATTTCGCCAGCATGGTTACACTTTGCAGTAGCACTAACCATTCCAGTACCAAGAACCTCCAAATTGAATGCATCAGTCAATTTCAAGTTTCCACCCGATGCTGCAGCAGCAGCAGCCATGACTGCAGGGATATTTGCAGTTTTGGTACCAGTCCAACAATCATTTTTACCTGTACCAATCCTTATCTCAGATAAGAGAGAAACCACATCGGCTGTAGGCTGTGTTCGCTGCCATGTATTAGCTTTGCAGAGGTTTTCCTGAACATAGGTATCAAAATAAGAAGTTACAGGTAATAGACAAATGATGCATCTCCAGAGTACATTAATGAAGTTCAAGGTAATAGATTAATAGTGCATTTCCAATCAAAATTGAGTTAAACAAATGTGTATTTACTGACATGGTTACAAAAGAGACTTCAGAACCGTATCTTTATATATATATAAAGAGCCATTAACATATAAATAGATAGATTGTTTAAAAAATCACCACCATTTGTTCTGTATTTCATATAAAATTAGTAAACTTTCATGATCGTCGATTTGTTACTCTAACTGCATGTAACAAATAAAGAAGAATATTACAAACATATAGTACCTATCATCAGTTTTCACTTGAAATTTTTTTGAAATATTATGAACAAAAGGTGAATGCTCAAAAATGATAATAGCTATGTAAAACATATGATTTTTTTTGTTGGGGATTTGTTACAATATTGAAGGCATAATGGCTCAAAATGGCTCAATTAAATTCTAGTGCTTCTTCGATTAGTGAAGTTTCTAGAAAAAAAAAATATATCAAACGGCGCAATGCACCTTGGGTCGCTACGGAAACAGCCTCCTTGTATAATTACAAGGGTAAGGTCTGCGTACAACTGACCCCCCGGACCACAACCTGTTGGGAATATACTGGGTATGTTGTTGTTGTTGTTGTTGTTGTTGTTGTGGGGCTTTGTTACAATATTGAAGGCATAAATACTTAACATATACAAATTTTTCATATTATAAAAGTTCCATACTTCTATTTTTTTGAAATAAAACAAATGAACATATAACAACATTACAATGATTTTAAAAAACAACCAAAATCATAAACATATGTGGAGTTTCATAAATTTAAAGAAACAGTGAACATATTAGTTAATATATTCAATCACCATATGTCATAAACCATATCACCATAGTTCTTATTACATAAATATAAGAACTAAGTTAATATCGTTGTCTCTTGTACATTTGCCTCACATATCAAAATAAAGTTAAAGAAACAGTGAACATATTAGTTAATATATTCAATCACCATATGTCATAAACCATATGACATATATATAAGACAAAGGAAAAATGGAAACATAAATATAAGAACTAAGTTAATATCATTGTCTCTTGTACATTTGCCTCACATATCAAAATAAAGTTCCCATTATGAAAGACATGGATAAAGATAAGATGATAACTGTCCCAAACAATTAAGCATGTGGATCCAATATCCAGCTAAACTGTGATCAATTACTGATGAACTAAAAAACATTGAAAAAATAAGAAACGTAAATATATATTACAAATGTAAATCACGCAAGTCAGTTTATACATATATAAATGTGTGTGTATCATATTTACAAAACCTTTGACACTCATGATATTTCATAAACTTGATAATAATATAATCCAAACATAGGAATTCATGATTGAAAATTCACAAAAGTGAAAAGAGAACATAAAAAAGGGACAAATTCGAGAATAAAATATAGATTACATGGATATCAATATCATACAGTACTTTACTATATTGCACTCCATTTATGGCATGGGACATCACACTAGTTTCTTTGTAAACTAAAAATGTAAGTGACAAGTGACAACATCATCATGTATCAACAGCATAGGAGCCAAAAGAGTAGATAACACAGACCGACAGAAAAGGTATGCTTACATGAGTTAACCTTATTAGACTGCCAAAAAAATACAAAAATCAAAAGTATAAAAGGTACTTTCAAAGATTGGTTGAAATGCCAACTGAGGGACAATACATTCTGGCAGAAATTAAGACCAGAAGAAAAATACATAGAAGCAGGAAAAAAGAACCAAATGAACAACAGCGTGGCCAGCCACTGGAAATCCTCCTATCCAGTTTTATCCCACAAGCTATTACGGAAGAGCTCAGAAGTGCCCCCTCCAGGATAAAATACAATTGGCAATAGCCCTAAACTTTCCTCTCTACGGAGGGACTCACATGATAAAACAGAATACAGCCAATTGTGATTGTGTAGAAGAAAAGCAAGAACTCAACTACTAAAGCATTCCATATCTCCTAAAAGAAAAGGCACTTGAAATGAAGAAGTGGTAAAGCAAATCGCTAAAACATTCCAATTATGGAGGGACATAAATGACAAAAGTAAAGAAAACACAATTAATGGGGATGATAGGGGAAAAACCTGAAGGAGGCCCTGACTAGTACATGGAGCATGTGAGAGTGATACAACTATCCATTCCCGAACAATCTTTTGATATAAAGAGCGGACATTGGCAATATAAGCAGGATCACTGACTACAACAGATGGTGGATCATTATGCATTGACAGTAGCAGGGAATCGAGACAAGATGAATTCCATAAAATCTGCAAGTTGCATACAACATTTATCGATACCATTGGAGAGTGACACAAGCATATTAATTAAAGAAAACACAAAAGCAACTTTACCTGAGGAAATTTATCTCTAAGTTGAGTCAGCAAACTAACTGATATATCTCGCACATGCTCGTCCCTCTGGGACAAGTTTTTTATGAGGAAACAAGCATGGATAGAGAGAGTAGACTCTCTAACCTCAGCCTCTGGCCCAGTATCAGACGCCCGGTCCTCCTGCCATGAGTCTCACATAACATAATATTTGGTAATAAATCTCCAATGATATCGAGACGGTAAACTTGATAGTGCACACAGGGTTTGAACTAGATCACATAATTTTGAGGTTCATCGAATAATTTTATTTTTTTTCGTAATAGGTTTATCCATTAGTTACTTTAAAATGAGAAATTGTTAAAACCAAGATAGTCACTTTTGGCAAGTCAGGATTCAGGAACAGCTGATCCCAGGGGAGTAGCAATTTCTTACTTTCGAGAATACAGACTCACATGGAAATGGATATTTACAATCTCCCTCATATATAATTTTGTATAACGTGTTGAGGCTAAATGGCAGACTCGCACGCTTCAGAATCTGATTTGTCACAAATCTATGCTTTTGTTGATAAATATAAGGCTCGGTTGCCACGTCATTTGCCAACTAGGTTTGGATATGTCCAAAAAATAAATAATATTTTCCTTTATTTTCATTTTCTCGTCTTCCATCATAACATCCAAATTCATTATTCCTTAACATATTTGGCTTATCAATCAATCAATATATTTATTACATAATTTTATCTTCCATATCGTTCATCCCATTTTTCGTTTAATCTCTTTCAATTTTTCATCACTCTTTTGTTCTTCTTCTTCACGCAAAATTACAAACCCGACTCTGGTAATTATCCTAACCTTTTCAATTTTATATTTTGTGTGAAATGATATAATTATTTTCTCTCTAAAATATTAAAACCTTTTTGAAAATCGAAAAACTACACAAACTGAAGAAACAAATCAAATTCAAAAATTCACTTTCAATAAAAAAAATATCAACATAAAATAAATAAATAAATTTTTAAAATTATGTCAGACTTTGAAAAAGATAAATAATTTGCATAAAAAAATAAGACAATTTCAATAAAATTAAAAGCGTTGAACGTTACAAGAGAGTGGAACAACAATACCGCATTAGTTAGTATACGTATAAAAAAATAAATATTATTAGTTTATTATATCCATATTCGTATTTTATTAAATTTATAAACTACTTAAAAATAATATTTCATAGCAAAGATGAACAAAAATAATAACATTAACTCTGCAAGCGATCATATTAGAGTGCCAAGCTATTTCAATATATTTAAACATATGAGTTGGAATAAAAATGGTTAATTGCTTGAATTGACTATACATAAATATAAATGATTGGCACAAAATAATCAACGAAAAAAGAATTTTGCAAAGTTACAATCCAGTTCGGAAATATCTTAGAAAAGGTTGGAACCGTATTCATGGAATTAGAGTTAATATTTGTTTCAAACATATTTTTATTTATGTTAAGCTAATGTAGCACTTAATAACATTGATATCCAATGTCGTAATATATGGGTAACAAAAAATATTAAATTAATGTGATTAAAAACTTATCATTAGACAAGAATGTAACATACTTATTTTTTAACATTTATATAATATATGTATATATAATGAAGTTTTAATATATAAGTATAAGAAGTATTTATACCAGATGGCCATTAATTAAGATATATTTTATATTCATTTTTTAGAACTTTATTTTATATATATATTGATCTAATACCCGTGTAGTATTATATCATTTGAACTTTATATATAAATGTGATGTGATATGAATGCTGAACCACGAAATACTCATCCCCACACATCACTCCTCTTGTTTCTCCTTTTAAAATATACATGTTGGGGTTACAATTAAGATGGTTAGACAGAAGAATCAACATAAAATGGTCTCAATTACAAATTAAATATGAGGTCCCAAATCCAATTATCGGAATGCATGAGTACACAGGAAACAGCTGGCAGGATCAAGATCTCCCAATGTAAATGTCAACCAAAGTTTCATAATCATAAAACAGAAACACAGGAAATTAAATATGAAGGACCCAAATCCAATTATCCGAATGTGAGTACACAGGAAACAGCTAGCAGGATCGGGATCTCCCAATGGATATGTCAACTAAAGTTTCATAATCATAAAACAGAAACAACATAGCAAAGTGATATCCTAATCAAGAAACTCCATCAACGAATATTTCACTACAAGCAAACAAAAACATGAAAATTAATATGCAAAGAAGCTAGTAATCAAATTTGTCTATGAGTATGCCCACATATTTATTCATTTAAACAAGAACAGTAATGAAGGATGATGAGCAGAATACCAGCCAAGTTGTCGCAGTTTCAAATGCTCGATAGACAATGGCAGTCAAACACTGGGAGACAGCTGACATGAGATTAGGACTTCTTAGGTATTCAAAAACACAGCTGAAAGCACTCCGAGAAGCAGTTAATTCTGGGCCTCCATTAAGAATACCACCATTGCTGCTAAATCGAATTATCTCCAGAAATGCTACAGCTAAAAGATAGGTTGCTTTCACACCTGTAGAAGGCGGAAAAAAAGTACACCTTTTATGAATACAACAACATTATAGCCTGAACAAAAAGTACATAATCTAATTGATTTGCCGAACATAGAGTTTCTACTCTCTAGTTATCCAGTATGTAAATAATTAGACCTGAAATTGTACTCATTGCAGAAACCTCCACTCGCCCTCCCACAGCAGCAGAGAGAGCAGTTCTTTGAGTCACAGCAGCTTTCTCATTTCCACTCCCACGCCGACTACCTGGGTTGTGAAGAGCATTAAGCTCCAACTCATCTTCAAGCCATTTGACAGAGCTCACAACCTGATCAGAAAACATTTTTTCTCTCAGAACCCTATTTGCACACATCACACAAAAATACAATAAAAAGGTCCTAGGAATCTGCAAAGCTACCATTAACCTGATGCAATGGTCCTGTAAAAGAAAAATACTGCGCATATTTGAAAGTAAACCCTCCAATTTTCCGTGACAGGTTTTGTTTCTGGTCTGCATTTACAGAAAATCTGGAAGCAGTATCATTTAACAAAGAAGAAAACTAGCCCCATCAATGCAAATGACAAAGCAAAGCAAAGCTGCTAACATACGCCCCATGACACAGCCATTTGCGGATTTGGATTGTACCACAGAACATCCTCAGCGGAGCACCAACAGAAAGAGGATCTAAAAACTCTTCTGAGAATATATTATACATTAAATTTAAATGGATGAAGGACACTACGCAAGACCTAAGCTATTTTGAAATTTGAGATAAATGCCTAACTCATATAACAAGAAAACAAGCTAATTAAATTTCTCATGACAAAGAAGTACTGCATATGGCACATTTAAGTGAGTGACGTAGAGAAGGGAGCTTCAGAGACAAACATTTGCATGACATCATAGCCTTTCTGATCAACACAAACTAAGCAAGATAGAGCCAAGCGTGACATATATTTGGCTTCAGGCACAAGAATATTCAGATAAATATTCAAATCTTCCAAAGAATGTATCACAAACGAAAGAGCAAACACCAATAAGTTCATAGACACAATGTTAACTGAGTAATATATGCTATATGTCAACTTACAAGAGAGGGAGTCCCTAGAGAAATTCGCTGAACTGCAGATGACCATAATGAATTCCACATGTATGGTCCACCTACAGCTTGGAGAGCAATAGTACCCATGCTGCCAACACTACTAAGCGCTGTTGAAACTGATTTTGTCGTAGTCTGGGTTTTCTGTATGGGAGGTGCTAACCCAAAGAGAGCAATGTAGAACCACAAATTCCGGAATAGCTTCAAGAGTGAAGGTTCCACATTTAACCCGGGCTCAAAATCTGAACATATTTCAGCAACAGCAGGCAAAAGAGGTCCAAGAAAATCTGCCCCACTCCTGATATATTGATTTCACCAGTAAGGAAATCATTGCAGTCGAACAATGGAAACTAAAAGATTAACTTTGCTGAAGGTTACCTTCCACTTTTTGATTCTGCAGCCAAGCCCACATCTGAGCACAGAGACAACAACCGGTGACGGTAATCCGAACGCAATTTATTACAGGTAATACCGCTTGCAATCGATACAAATCCTGCAGGCAAGGTCTAGCGTGATTGAATTAGTGAGTAACCATATCACAATACATTTTTCCTGCTAACTTGCTACAAAACAATGTGATGAAAAGTTCAATTATACCTCAATACGTTCAGTTGTGGCTTCAGGTACTTGGGTTTTACTTTCAGCAGAGCCAACCGTAGAGAGCTTACCCAAGTAGCTCCGAGTCATCAAAACCACAGCTTCTCGGTAAGACTTCTCGAAACCTAAACTCGCCATGCGAGAAACAGCATCAAGAAGCTGCAGTAACTCAACAAAGCAGATTGAGCAAATTGTGCAGAAAAAATATATAGCAAAAATAAATAAGAACATTGTAATAAATAAGAACATTGTATTTGGAAGACAATATGCAAGAATCGTGTCTTTCAATATTAGATATAAGTAGATAAAATGAAGAAACTTGCATACTAGGCATTGACGAAATAAAAACATACTCGGAGTCTCAATAAGCATGGAGTTGAAGCATCACCCTCTTCTAAACTCTCAATAAATAGTGGTAATATCATATCAACAATTTCAGGCTTCTTCACACAAATGTTCAACTCAGCTAACAAACGTATTACATTCAACTGAATATGTGGAGTTGCAGGTTTCTCTTTCCCATCCTGTAAAGTAACAGTTAACACCATTAGCAAAAACGAAAAACGAAAACTTGCGTCTCATAGTGATACAGACCGGCAGTTAAACATGGAGACTAAAGAAAATTGTAGTATTTACGGATAATGGGACACACTAAGTGCTATTTGAGTGCCTAACAGCACCGCAAACATCAATACGAAATCCACATACAGAATTCATATTATTAATATATCAACATGGTTTGTTTACAACATTCTAGATTAATAACAATTTGAAGAAGCAATCTGACACAACAACCAAATTTACAATTCCCACTAAAATTATCCTTGCCCAAAAAGACATAGTACAGAGCTTTACAAATTAAAAAGGTGAAACAAATATTTATTAACGATTCACCAAGTAAAATGGAATGGTTCCATGAAGCTGTGCTTTTAAGTAAACGAGACGTAAATACACATCTAAATGTCTATATCTAAGCTTAAGTTGGGCTTCTTCAACCAACGTTCTAGTGTGCTTATAGAATGGTTTGAACGCAGATTGCAAGTGGGTATTAACTTATAAGCAGTGATTAAAATGGTGTCGCCATGGTGTGCGGCAATGCGAGGCGAGGTTTGGGCGCCTCAAGTAGGTATGGCGAGTTTCCCTAGCAAAAGGCATCACCAAGGCACACGCCTCAAGCGAGGGGAGGAGCGCCACAAAGAACCAAAGCGAGCAGAAGGATTACAGGCTTCAAATCCATTTCTAAATTACACATATTCTCTAACAAAGCCCTAAATTATTTTGTGCCTTTTCTTCACCTGACCGAGTAACCGGAATCCGACTGTTCACTGGTGACTGGAGAAGCGGAGACAAGAACGTGTTTCCCCCTCTTTCTTCTTTTCAGCTTTTTTTCACTTTTTCTTTTCGTCTTTTTCACCTTCTTTTATCTTTCTTTTTTTTCCCTTTTTATTCTGTTGCTGGGAGCTGTGGCTAAAATTCAGTTTTTATGTGCTGCTAGTGAGCAAGGACTGAGTTCAGTTTTATCTTTTCTTATTACCCAATTATACTACAAAGTCTGGGACTAATTTTTCAGTTTTCCATATTGGCTTGCTTCGCTTCAGTAAGGTGAGCGCCTCGCCTCGCCTCACGCCTTGGCACAAATAAAAGGCTAGTTACCTCCGCTTGCAGCACGCCTTTTTAATCACTGAGTAGAAATTTATTTCTTCTCATGGAAGTAAAGTACAAGAAAAGTTGAAGGGACAAAGTATCAAATGAGAACAGTAATGATGGTCATGATGGCTAAGAATTATATATATAAAAGAACAACAAATGCAGCTATAATAACAATATCAAAAGCTATACACTGCGCTAACCTCTTCCTCGTAATCATTTCTTTCTCGTATACTAGTAGCCAATCCCATGATAAATGTGTCTACAGGAGACCGGTCCCTAGCCCATCCAAACTCAATTATCTCACAGCATGTTTTCAAAACACTTTCGAACATGGAGCCCGGGCTGCTGGAAGAAGTCTCTGCCTGTTCAGAGCAGATCCCAAGAAACAATGCAATTAATCTAACTCGGCAATCGACATGGAGAAACATTCAATGAAAGAACAGAGTCAGACGTACCTGAGCACAAGTAGCCAGCACTAGGGGTTTAAAACGAATGAGCAGAACTCGGAGGAGCTGACCACCACGGGTGATGGCAGCTTGAGAAATTCCAGAAAGCAAACAGCCAAATAGCTCCTCACAGGCTCTCACTTTGCGCCACACGGAGAACAAGCATGCCTCCGCAGCCTCTATCAACAATGCAAGAGCTCCATGCAACAATCTCTTTGATGACTTACCCTCCGTGTCAAGAGAGGCGAGGGTCTTAATCTGCATCCTAGCAGCAGCTTGGTAAACAGAAAGTTTTTTGTTGATCCTAACTTTCAGCAGTTGTCCTTGCTCCGACCAATCGCGCTTCCTTATCTGCGCAGGCAACAAAAACAACACAAAAATTCATTAGAAAACCGTTGTTCCCAGATTTTAGATTAATTTTCACAGTTACCTTCAAGAAAACGAGCATAGAGTGGAGTTGATCCTTGGCTATTCCTCGCACCTGCTCCATGAGCTGTTGATCAATAGCCACCTTACTGAACATATGAGCTATTAGCTTAAAAACAGTTTCTTGTTTCTCAAGACTCTCAATGGACTCTTCCTCAAATAACGCCACTGTCTTCTTATAACCCAAGCTACCGGCCCCACCACCACCCTCGCCATCATTGGATGCAAGACCAACCCCAAATGTATCCCCGTTGATTTTCCAGGCAATGCTACCGGCACCATTCACCACAACCCCTCTTGATGATGATGCATCATCCTTTGAAGCCATGCTATTGAATGAGTCTGCTGAGACAATGCTGGCCTCAGCACCAGGAGACTGAAAGTGGTTCGCACTGAAGGGAGAGCTCTGAGCGGAAACTGTATCGGGAGTCGACGAGATTAACTCTCTTGGGGAGCATGGGACCACAACATCAAACCGATCCAGAAGAACTGCAATCAACTTGTTTGCATCAGAAGGCAGAATTGGAGGGAAATTCGAGCACAGCGCGTGCAGGAAAACCCTAGAAACGCCCGAGCCAGCATTGCTTATCGTCTGCATCACAAGTTCCCCTGTGAGACCCGCCACATCCACAGCAAAATCCGGCGACAGCTCAGACGCTTTCGAGATGTAATTGAGAAAATCGTGGAAGAAAGAAGAAACTGCTTCCACCGGAAACGCCTGCGGCCAGAACTTGATATCGAAGGACAATGGAATCGACCGGTAGAACGCGAGGGTAAGCAATTTGGTGGACTCCTGGTCAGAATTCGGGCACTTCGAGAGGAATCTAGCAACCGCCAGCACGGCGTGGAGCTGCGATCTCGAGACCGCCGGCGATCCACCGAGCAGCGACTCCGCCGGCGGGCAGCGGCTGCGAATCCACGCGAATTTCTCGGGAAATTGAGCCGGATTTTGAGCGATTAGATCGCAGAGCTCCATCAACGACTCCATGGCAAGAGGCTCAAACTCCGATTCGTCGATATTTATTCTCCGAACTCCCCACTAGATTCTCATTGATCGGGACCGTAAGCGGTAATGTGCGAGTTGCCGTTATATCGAGGACAAAGTATGAGAATATTAGGGTTCACGGGCAGCAGGTGGCGAGCGTGGGGACCGGCGGCGGCGATGGAACGGCGTCGAGAGGTCGCTGTCGGTCGTTTTCGTCGCCCAGGCGGGTGCTGGGGTTGAGGGCACACACATAACCGCGCCTCGAAAAAATTCAGTTTTTTTTTTTTTTCTTTCTTTCTTTCTTTCTTTCGTTCGTTCGTCTTTGGAAAATGGAAATGGAAATGAAAATGAAAAATCCGTTGCCTTTTATTTTATCCGAACAAATAGGAAAATAGGATTTACGGTCAATGAGATTTTTTTTACATTTATTTTTTGTTGTAACTATGTATAATTACAATTATATCTTACATACCCATATCAAAATTATGTTCATTCTTATTGTAGTCTATGTGGTTTGTGGATATAAGAAGATGACTTAAGAAAAATGAAGAAAACGAAATCAAAATAGAAGTCAAGACACGTAATAGTTACGTTCTCCTTAAGACGATAGGGACGAAGTACGAAGGAGATGACTTAATAAGGAAGTCGAAGCTCAAAAATTATCCCGTAAAATACTCACAGTTAACAACAAACGTCTCCAAGATACAACGACTTTATACTTATATAGCGGTATTACAAATATACAAGTTTTCGGCGAACAAGTCTATTGTTTAAAACTCTCAAGACTCAATGGAAAAATCAAATAACACAATACGCTTTATGAACTTTGAAAATGTAATGCAAGAGCTCTTAACTTTTCAAGTTGTGAATTATTTCAAGTATGTAGGTATTTATAGATGTACAAAAAACACCTTCAAAAGTTTTCAAGAGTTTTAAGTGTCAAAGAAACCTTTTCGGACGTACCCGAAAAAAAAACGGACACATCTACAGGCCAAAAGACACCTTATGATCACCAAGGATTGTGACCTTTCGCTCGCCGCGACCAGTTGCGCGTCCGTGCGCCACGAGCTCGTGGGAGCTCATGTGGACTCGTAATCAAATTATTTTTTGTTATACTTGGCTCCAATGAACTCTTCTAGCCCGGTAACTAAATATCGCATGGTTGTCTCTAATTTGAACTAACACATCACTTTTTTTCTTTTTTTTTTTGGGCGATATTAAAGTCCTACGAACATGCTGGTGGATTATTTGAGATGACAATTTTACGCCGTCAGTTTGAAATAGTGGGCGGAATCAAGAATCAAAAACCAAATTTTTATGTTCATCATTTAGGTTGTCAAATACATCATAGACAACTTTGATGATGCATCTATTGGTCACGATTTCAGGACATGTAGAAGGTCAATATAGTCTATTTTGGTTCCTAAACGCAAAGAAGGAAGACAACATAAGTCATAAAACAATAATTTTATAGTAAGAAATTCAAATCCAATGGTCTTCCAACTTAATAATATATAAAATCAACTGTTATACCTCATACCTTGCTGAAAATTTCGAAACCTCATATAAATTTTACATAAATAACAAAATTTGGTATGTAAACATATGAACATGTAAGACTAATTATGTAAAATTCACTCAATCACACAAAATACATTTAAAAAAAAAAATCTACCTATTTACGTAACTAATAAGTGGTGTTATCATTCCAACTAGTACAATAATATAAAATTTTTGGATAGATCAGGCATTAATGATCTTACAAATAAAGTCTCCAAAGTCATATATTAATTATATGCAAAATGTCATAAACTACTTGATTAGGCTCAGCCGCTCAGGCATTACAAAAGTAGGAACTCTTAATTTCCAACAAGTTGTACATAATTCTGAAGCAAATTAAAGTTAAAGCTACAAAATAACGAATTATTTGTCTATGAAGGAAAATGCTCTGCAACATTTTGGTTAAAAAATATTTTACTAACACTATTCTCATGTTATTATAACTAGTATGAATGGTCAAATACACATCATTAAGTTTAGAACAAAGGCCTCAAGCATCACCAGAATAACTAGAAACAATAAGCACAAGCTTCTTT
>BKCP01006294.1:1428754-1450555 GCA_008636005.1 Striga asiatica
TACTTAAATGAGATCTATTTCATGGAAAATCACAAACAAAAGCATAAAACAGAAAAATCCATACATCTTCTCCACCAAATCAGTTTTGTTTCCAACAAGATGAAAGGGCGTGTGACTCGCTCAGCTGCGATTTGTATAATTTCCAGACGTGTGAACTTCGGGCGGCGACTCAAGCGTGACTGCGTGAAGAGAGGAGTAGGGAGGGCGAGAAGAAGATGATTGATTCAAAAAGAGAGGGTGAGACATAGAGAATGGAGAACTAAGAATTTGAGAGGAATAAAATATTATAAGTTATTTTATGCATATAATATAAAAATTATAAGTTAGATAATGACATTATATTTTAAACATAGAGTATTATAAATATATTTATTCATATAACATTATTATAAGTTAGATAATGATATTATGTTTTAAAATTCGATTTGTTAAAATAAATAGTACATAACGATTTGATTGCATATGAATCACTATATTGATTGAATAAAATATAATAAATAATGTATTTTTTTTTTAATTTTGGGTGATCATGAATAATTAATTCACTCAAAAATGTTAAATTTATTATAACAATTGCTTATGAAATTTTAAGAAATTTTACTATGACATAAAACAAATTAATTTATTTAAAAAACAATCGCTTAATAAGATAAAAAAAAATATGACATTGATTTTATAATAAATAACTTGAACAATAGGTATTTACAATATATTTTTTTATGCTTATGTAACTTATACATGTAATTTAGTGTAAAATATAATTATTAATTCTAATAATACCTATTATATGATACAATAAAAAATATAAATATTACCCAATTAATATAAAGGCTTAATTGCAAATAAAACCATGACCTTTTCGAAATTTGCAATTATATGCATCACTTTTAAACTTGGCAAATATATACACTACTTTTACAATTTTTGGCAATTGTATGCACCGGGCCCAATTTCGGGCTTTGCTTGCTAGGGGCTGGTGACGTGGCGATTTTGCTGATTATATTTGCAATTATATTGATTTTGTCAGCCACGTCACCAGCCATGTGAGCAAAATCGCCACGTCACCAGCCCCTGTCAGCAAGCAAAGCCCGAAATTGGGCCCGATGCATACAATAATAATAATAATAATAATAATAATAATAATGAATTGTAATGGTTATTGGAGAAAAAATGCTACATAGGTAAAATTTATTAGGTTTTATTTAATGATTTGCCAGCAATTATATATATATAATATATATGTATTGTACGAATAAATGGTGGGAGGACAACATATACCCCGTGTATTGCAGTAAATAATATTATAGTGCTAATATATGTACTTAAATATTTTTGTACCACAAGAAGTAATTTTGATATAATTTGTTAACAAAATTATTATTATTTTTTCAATTTGAATTGTTTTCTAATAGAGGTTACAAAAAGAATTAAAATGAAAAATAAAGGATGGAAATACTTTGAAAAATCAAAAAGACGTTACTATATATAATAAACAATTAAGAAAATATTATAATATATAATAACAATTAGTAATAACCATAAAAATGTTACCGTATTGATAAAGTAGTAAAAACTTACCATATTTAGTTGAAATACATTTTTTACAGAAAAATGTTGGAGGGTTTTATTAAATGCTTGCCAGAAATTATATATATAAATTTCTAATGGAGAAAGGGTTAGTTGGAACAATTTCCTCCACATTTATAAGCTTGATGTGACATAAATCGAAGTTTGGGTGAATTTTTTAAAAAAAATGATTTACTATGTTCTGATTAGGTTTTTATTTGTCGGTTCAGTTCAGAATCGATGGACCAAATTTAAACCGTGAAACGCTTGTTTATTGAATCGACCCGTATATATTTTTAATTCTGGTTCACATAAAATTTGAATTTGAACATACGGTTTCGACCCGAAACAGTGAAATGGCCATATGATGAGAGATGTCCAGCACTTCCAGATTAGGATGACATTATTTTTGTATATTTTATTTCCCATCTTTTTTAATTGAGTGCGCGAGTGTACGGCCGACTGGATAATGTGCTCTCGTTCTCAGTTTACAAGTCACAATCTCTGTTAATAATAAAAAAAACCTTCATTTCATATCGTGTTTTCTCAACTCCCAATATCCCGTCAATTTCTCGTCGCCGCAGAATGACCAACGGTGGCGGTTCGCTGAAGAAGAAGCAGCGCGTCGGCAGCAGCAGCCGTCTCTCAGCCGCCGATGGCGGCGGCGGCGGCGATCCATCAGGCGCCGACGGAGCCCCAGCGGAAAGCTCCCGCAGGCCGCCCGGCCTCCGCCGCTCGTCCTCCGCTCACTCCCTCCTCCCGATCGCCCCCTCTTTCCCCGGCGGTTTCAACGACGCGGATACTGCCGACGTCGTCCTCCGCCTCCTCCTCGATCAGCCGCCGGAGGTCGTCCCCGACGCCACTGCGCCGACCGATCGGTCCGAGATTCAGATCCACCTCCACTCGCGCGTCCTCGGCCGGTCGAGGTACTTCGCCGCGCTTCTCTCCGATCGATGGCGGGGTCAGGACGGGCCGCCTTCTTCTAGCAAATCTGATGAAAATGCATCCAGTATCCACAGGTTCAAGCTTAATGTTCCGGCTAATTCCGATTCCGTAAAATACCACTTAACAGTCTTGCAACTTCTTTACGCGGACGATCTCTTGTCCGCCATCGACACCGTGTCCGGCGCGCTCAATCTGCTTCCTATAGCACTGGAATTGCTTTTCGAAGACTGCATCAAAGCCTGTGTTAAATTCCTTGAGGCAGTGCCCTGGTCTGAAGATGAAGAAGAAAAGGTTCTAAGCCTGATTCCATTTCTTAGCGATGAAGAGTCGAAGGAACTCCTTGCTAGGGTTTCTCCGGCCAGGAGTGATTCGTCTGAGGAGATGCTTCACGGGTTAATACTCTCTGCAATTCACAACCACCCAAACATGGCCTTTGCGAAGGCATTCGTGGCAAAACTGTTGAGGGATTTTTCATCCAAGGAGTCCGCCAGGAAGGTTCTGGATAAAGCTTTTGAGAAGAGCTTGAAGGTTGTGAAGCAGTCGCTGGAGGAGTACTCTAGTCCTGATTTCAGAGGGGATCATAATGAGACAGAAGCTATTCAGAGGCTCAATTTGCATACGGCCATGACCAACGGGAAACACCTGCTATGGTTGGTGGAGAGGATGATTGAGCTGAAAGTGGCGGATACTGCTGTCAAGATATGGAGCGAGCAGGCCTCGTTCACGGCAGATTTGCAGAGGGCTTTCCGTGATGATGCATGGAGAAATTTCGTGCCGAGCCTCCCTGCTGTAGTTCTTCGTTGCACATGCAGGCTTGCCAATGCTGTGGCCACGGGAAATATTTTGGCTAATAGACAGGTTTGCCTTTTGTCTTGTCCTTGTTTGTCGATGTGCTTTTTTTGTGCTATGATTTTAACTTGTGAGTCGGTCGGTTTTGTTGCTTTCAGATGTTCGATTTCCGTAATTTCTAACTATTGGTTCCCAACTCATAGGTTACCAGTTCTGGAATCTGGGTGGGGTGAGTAATGGATAGTGACTAAGGTTTACTGCTTAGATACCTAGAATTGTTTTGTTAAGCTGTGGCATTTGGTAACTGGGTTGTCATTTTTTGAATCTCCATCTGTAAGCTCAGTAGCTCAGTTATTTCATCAATGCCTGTATATGAGTGTGTCATTTGGCGTGTTGTGGCGAAGATAACATATTTTTCAAATGTTTGCTTAGTTGGTCGAAGAAATAACACGCTGTTATGATCACCAACTATATGGGTATTGACAGTTTGGATGACGTGGAGTCATGGATCAGTATTAATGTTCCATTAGTGATGTGATCTTGAAATGGTTGTTTCTTGTCTGAGAGTAAAACTTGCTATTGTCACCAGCTTTATGGGTAATAATGATTGAACCCCATAGAAGATTTTCATGGCTCTTTAGCTGCAGGGCTTTTAGCTGTGGCTAACAATTTAGGACCAGTCTTGAGCACTAACCATTTTTACAGAATTGATGAAAGTTGGGTGTGAAAATTGGTAGTAATTGTGAATCACATTCACACTGTGAAAACTCAACAGAAGATTGAGGCAAATATCAGGTCTTGTCTTCTTGCCACTGAAAAATCAAAAAAATTAGCAAAGAATGAGATAAGTAATAGGTACTTTTTTTCTTGGCACGGTCATTTCAAAAAGGCTTGCGCACTTCGGGTTTATAGCCCACTTAGCTTTGGCTCAGTTTCCCCTTATATTCCTCTTTTGGTCCGAGCAAACAGAGGCATGGAGTTCGCGTGTTTTATATCCGAAGCTCTGCATTTTCAACCACTTTTCATTCACTGCCTACATAATTTTCGAACAGGTTAGAATGAAGCTCGTGAGAGAATGGCTCCCGGTGTTGATCATATGCAAAGACAGCCCTTCACCTATGGGGCCGAACCATAAATCAGTCTTCCTGGAGCTCGAGCAGACATTCTTGAACATTATATCTACACTCCCTTTGCCGGAAGCTCAAGATTTGCTTCAACAGTGCCTTAGCTTCTCAACTCGCAATGTGGACGATTGTCCTCACTTGGTTGCTGCCTTCACTACTTGGTTCCGTCGTGCAAACCGACCCTTTCAGTCAGAGCCCTCTCAATGATGAAAAAAAGAAATCGTTGCATCTTTTTCATAAAAATCCAAAAAAAAAAAAAAGTAAGAAAAATGGAGCTGGTTCTTGATATTGTACATAAAAGCCATTCAAGCATGGCTTAATAATAAACCTTCTCTATAACTCAGATTTCTAAGCTATTGTGGAGTTTGTGTTTGCCGAATGTGTGGGATGCCTTGAGGGTACATGCGACTAATCTCTGTATGTTATGTAAATTGTGGTTTTGGTTCGTGTATAATGTATATGTAGTATAACTAGGTTTTGGTGGGAAAACTGGGATTTTTAGACGTGTTTGGTGATTTTTGATTTCTGCAGTATGATCCGTGTTACTTGACAATAATCAAGAAAGCAATTATACAATCATCCCCTGGGGATTTAGACAACAAAACATCAGATAGACTACACTCCTAGAATAAATTACAACTGAATCAACCAAGTTGAATCTAGGAGGATTGTAAGCAAGCAACCTAAATCCGAAATTGAACACAAACATTAAACAAAACAACTCAAAAAATAAATTACTAAGTCGATGATTGTTTGTGTGTGGTCCGTTACATATACTTTCCTAA
The DNA here is from genome assembly GCA_008636005.1 of Striga asiatica. Classification (NCBI taxonomy): domain Eukaryota; kingdom Viridiplantae; phylum Streptophyta; class Magnoliopsida; order Lamiales; family Orobanchaceae; genus Striga; species Striga asiatica. The sequence continues at coordinate 1,433,964 of BKCP01006294.1, forward strand.
CCAAAATAAATTACTCCAACACAATGAAACTATCATATTTTATGACAGCATACTAATAATATACATGATCAAAAGAAAATTCTCGTGAGGACTTGAATTAATTATGCAATCGACCGCACAATTAACGAACTACGACTTCAACACGTCGAACGTGAGGCACTTTGGCTTCAAGCTGTTTCTTGGCAGAATGCAGGAAATTTGTGGAATGCCTTGCGGCTTCTAATTCATCGGGAAAGATGGGCCTATGTGGAAGGTACGAGTGACGACTGGATCGAGAATTATTCTCTCAAGAGCCATGCAGTTTTGTAACATGCACATGATCAACTCAAATTCACCTGCACATCCGTAGAAGCCAAAACATTCGACCACTTTCAGGTGTACGTGTGGAAATTGCGCAGGAGGTGCCTCAAATTTTAACAACCTTGAAGGTGCGGTCCAATTTGCCTACACACAGGAAAAAAAAACAAAAAAAACAAAAAATTAAAGAAAACATTACTTCAGGTCACCATATATGGCATATGGGTTCGAGTTTTTCCAATTTCCAAACTAAGTAGACACAAATTCTTGCTGCACCGTTAGGAAACAAATATGCATACTTTTTCTTCAACAGCAAGACTGTTGAATTGATAATAAAACGGAAAAGGTCCCTTTCACCACCTTCAATAATTTCCTATTGAATAGTTTCGGGTCAAATAATCATTCACTCTAAAACTTCCTTCACTATATACAATTAAAGAAATATTTCCAGCAGCAACTAATTAGCAGTATACTAGGAGAAGGAGGAGGCTCACCCGCGCAACAAATTCTTGCAGGTAAGGAGATGCTCTTACGAGTCGCATAAAGCCGATAAGGCCTCGACAATGCATCGCCCGGAATTCCACAACCAACTTCTTTAGTTTGGGCAGCTCAGGGAACTGGCACGTGTTGAAACATACCTACACGATCGATTTTGAGACATCGAGTGTTACTCAATGTTACCTACCAGAGTTCGGATAAATAAAATAATACTCCCTCTCCCTCATATTCTTTTTATTTGTCATTTTGGCTTTATTGGCCATTAATCAAATAAATAAATGACGTTTTGGATCTTTTATACATTTTTTTCCATCGTTACCCTCATTTAACTAATACACTACATGTTTTGGGAGGAAAGTTGTGGCATACGATACAAGAAACAAATTCTTAATTTATTTATGTGTAATGTGTTAAAACACAACAACAACAACAACGACGAGCCGCTCGAGAGAGGGGCAGTTTCGCACGAACGACTCGATAGCCTCACCGCTCAAGTTCACGCACTTAAAACACAGAGAAGTGGAATAATCGAGCCTCGAGGACTGTGTCGGCCCAGGATGCGTAGTTAAGCCTCTCGATTTTGTACGTGTTTTCGAAGGCATCTCCTTCCAAGAGGAGGGATTCCCCGACTCTGTCGAGGGCGCGGGTGGCGTCGAAGTCGAGACGGGACGTGCGTTTCCAGAGGTTTCTCCAGGGATGGGAGAGGATGCTTGTGCGGATGGCTTCTTTTAGAGAAAGGGATGAAAGGATGATAGCCAGAACGTCGTCTGGAAGCCGGGTTAAGTGATCATCCAGGCATCTTTTACGACACTACATATAATAGATCAATAATAATGAATGCCGTATTAGATTAGACAGTACAAGAAATTCAAGCTGCAAAACATACAACACCTGAAAATCCAAATTGGACACGATAATAAGGGATTTTTGCCGAAAAACATACACTGAAAACAACCCAAACGAAGCAAGACTGAGTTTTTATGATGATCAATCCCATGTTAAATTAGACAAGACAACAAATTCGAGCTGCAAAACAAACACGAGAAAAACCCAAATTGGACTTGATAATAAGGGATTTAAGCTTTAAAACATACACCAACAAGTCAACAACACCCCAGACGAAGAAAGAATGGGTTTTTTTGATACTGAATCCGATAATACATTATACAATACAACAAATCCAAGCTGCAAAACAAACACGCAAAAAACCCAAATTGGACATGATAATAAGGGATTTAAGCCTTAAGACATCACCACAACACCCAAAACGAAGCAAGAATGAGTTTTTATACTAATTCATTTACGAAATAAGAAAAAGGCGGCATAATTTTGGAGAAAGTCACCTTCTTAGGTTGAAACCTAGGATCAGCATTGACACGCTTACGGCCCATCAAAGCTTGAATCTTTTTTCGGTCGGAACCACAATCACCACACACAGAGTCAGAGAGAAAAACAGAAGAGCGCGAAATTAAAAGGAATAGTATATGTGAAAAAAAAAAAAAAAATGTTTGAAATCTGAACTGAGTATGTCGAGAAGTTGGAGAACGAATAAATGTAGGTAAAAGTATGTTTCTTATATTATTTGGAGAAAAGTGCATTTTTCGTCATGTAAGTTTACCCCTCTTGACAATTTAGTCCTCTTCGAATAGACATTTTGAGTTTCGTTCTCTAACTTTTAAAAAAGGTTGCACATTCGTCCTCGACTCGCCGGAAACTCGTTAATTGCCCGGAAACACGCACGTGACACGCACGTGATGGACATTAACGGCTCTTTCGGCCTACGTGGAGCCGGATTTCACACGCGAACGACCTCAATTACACGTGGCGGCAGAAATGAAAAGAAAAAAAAAATTCCACGTGTATACACACGTGGAAATGGAGGGAAAACATATGAAAAGGCAGGAACATGAACAGTCACTTCACTTCTCCCCACAATCGCATTCCCAAATTCTCTCTGAAGAAAAAAACCCTCCATCTACATCGTTCTCAAATTCTTTCTGAAATTCCGAAGGTAAAAAAATCGAAAGCTCAAAATCAAGTATTGAGAAGCAAGAATCCAAATGATTCCTGAGAAGGTGTTCATCCGGAAGAAGATTCGTATGCACAATGGATCTCCCACATACGGTCAGTGATATTATCTTTCTTTGTTTATGGAAAAAATTCGTGCAATGTAATGTCGCAGAGTATTTCGTACAATTAAAATGAAATGAGGATCTAAATTCCGTACATTATAATGAAATTAGGGTTCTTTGCAAATCGTAATTTCGTTTGCTAGCCGTAATTTCGAAAACGAATTAGAGTTCTTTTGCAAACCCTAATTCTAAATACAAATTAGGGTTCTTTTGCAAACCCTGATTCTGAATATAAATTAGGGTTATTTTGTAAACCTTAATTTTGAAGACAAATTAGGGTTTTTTTCTAACCTTAATTTAGGTGACTGTAATGTGGTTAAAACCCCTAATTTCATTCAAAATACAGTTATACATTCTTCAATTGCTTATTGTTGTGGTTATCTGAAAATCCCTAATTTCTCTACCGCAGGGTATTAAACTGCGAAACCATTATATTTATATGTTTTATTAAAAAATTAAAAATGCATCGGAATTGCGAAAGTATGGCGCTTGTTACGCGAATATTACTCGACTTCTGCTTGTTCGCGTATTTTGTCGTATAGTTTATTATCTAAAAAAAAAAGGAAAGCGAAACGTCTCATATCCGCTACTTTCACAGTTGCACCTCTACAGAGAAGAAATCAAAAAAGAAAGAGGGGCGAAAAATTGGGATTCCATCTTGCGACATTAATTCGCATATTTGGAAGCAAAATAACTGTTAGAAATTTAAAAAGAAAAAAAGAACCAAAAATTATGAATGACGTCGACATCATGGACTTCTTAAGAGATGATGAAGAACTGACGAATCTAGCTATTCAAGTGGCAGCCGACCAAGCGGGTGGCTTAATGGCTATTGCGGCCGGCGACTAAACGGCTGCCGTAAAGAGTATGGCGGGCGGAAACTCAGCGATTGAAGGCACGGGTCCGGAGGCCATCTCTTCTGGAGAGGTAACTTCCATTTGTTGCAGTTATTTAATTTAAGTTATTTAATTTCATAGTTAAGAAACAGTTGTTTTTATTTGATAATGTATAAGTAATTTAATTTGAATAATTAACAACAACAACAACAACAATGCGATTGTTTAGGGTTGGTCGTACAAGAGAAAGGAACTGATGTAAATATAAAGGGCTGAAGATCAACGTTTACAGCCGACAGTTGATATGTTCTGATATCAATAAAGAGTTGGCCAACGTTGAAGGGGCCTTGACTGCTTTCCAGGGCTCGGTCTTTGGTCCGTTCCTCCAGTTTGATGATAATGCTAATGTCTCTGCAAAGGCAATGCATGGGGTTCTTTCACGCGAGGTGACTCGTGTCGGTCAGAACCCGAACGAGATGTGGTTCCGTATTGGTAGCCATTTTACCCGATTCTCCGCCCATGAGTATGCTGTGGTGACGGGGCTTGCTTTTGGATCGTCTACGTTTGACCCGAACTCAGCGCCTCCTCCTCCTCCATCGTCGATTTTCATTGAGAAATATAAAGGCAAGCGGATTACTATGCAGAAGTTGCGTGGTGACTTCATGGCGAGGCAGTTCCGTACCTCTCGGGATGTGATAGTGAGAGTGGCGAAGATGCTAATGCTGATGTACTTTATCATTCCTCATGACGACAAGAAGCCTTGGTATATTGATAGCTGCTGGTGGGCTTTGCTTGAGGAAGACCAGATGTAAGAGAAATTCCCATGGGGGAGTTACTCGTTTTAGTACCTGTTGGAGTACTTGAAGTCGCCCAAATACACTAATATGAAATATCATATCTATGGATTTCACTGGGCGTTTCTAGTATGGTGCTACGAGGCAATCCCTGAATTAGGTCGTACATGTGGAACACGTACCTCGGAGAGACGTCCACCACGGCTGGTTCACTGAGAACTGAGGAGGGTCACTCTTCTTGATACATTTTTTGACAAACAGATATTATTTGATCCTAAACATTTTTTATTGGAATCGTTAGCAAGTGATATCCGAAATTCTTTTTTAAGTCTTAACTATTTTTGATGATTTCTTTATATTTATTTTTATGTTCTATTTTTTAAAATTTAGTTGGAGGTGTATGAGACGCTGGAGCTGTATGAGGAGGAGAATGGCGTGTTGGACCTCTCGACTTTGAATGTTGAGGGGCCTTGATTTTTGCGACGGGGTAACCCGGCCAGTTGCCGTATGCAAGTCTCGGCACTGCCGTCCACGTTGGCTCTGCAATCTCAAATTGCGGCCGACGCTGTGCACCCGAGGAAATGGGCCCGGACTGAGGGTGAAGATAGTCCGATGCACCGGGAGGAGGTGAGGCCAACAGATGGGTCGGCCTTTATTGACGATATTCGGGCGTGCATACGGGCTGAAATGGCTAATGTTATAGCTAGAATATCCTCTGAGGTGTCGGCAATCATTCTACGGGAGGTGCCGACTATTATTCGACAGGAGTTGGCCAATCTGTCACACCCCCATCTGAGACAGCCTCCTCCCGAGTCCGAGCTAGCCGTCCCCGCACCCCCTCCGAGACAACTATCACCCCCTCCCCAAAGAGACAGCGTGCCACCACTCCCACCTCCGAGACAGCCGTCCACAATTCCCTCATCGAGACAGCCGTCGATCCCACCTCCACCTCCGAGGCAATCGCCGCTAACCCCTCCACCTCCAAGACAGTCATCCCCAATCCCGTCCCCGAGACACCGGTGCTGCAGTCCACTTCTTCTCCACTTCTTGGACGTGCTGTTGTAAGTCCATATCGTCCCGACGAGAACAGACGGTATGCCAAAGATGAGCGCGCGTTTGAACAGTTCCTCAAATCCACGAAGCCAGAAATGTAAGTACATCCAAAAGATCTTTTACTGTTTATATTTTTTTATTATATTATTTTATAGGAGGAATGTCGACGTTAAATATGAGGTGGGTCAACACTGGTTTAAGGAGTTGATTGATCCGGCTACAATGATGGAGGAAGATGTATGTATATGTTTGTCTTGTAACTCATATGTTTGTCTTGTAACAATATCTTAACGTATAAAAATGAATTCATGGATGATGTTTGCTTTGATTTTATGAAACAGCACGTGAATGCATACTTGGGGATTGTGCAAAGCAATCCACTATTTTTGGGGTTCCAGCCAGCGGACAACATGTTGGGAAGTTATACCATCGTGCCGACTACGTTTTTGTGAGATTATTTTAATTCTTTCTCTTTTTCTTGTCATTTTATTTTAATTAATAATTATATTAATTACTTTATTATTTATTATTTTGTTGTATTTTATATAGTGGATTCTGGGGCAATTGGAGAAGGAGGTCCATGCTAAAAAGGAGCTAGCGGACTCGGACAACCTCCAATCTTTGATTCGCTATGCGAATGAGGGGGTCAGCGATTGGGGGAATCCGTCTACTTGGAGGGATATTACATCTGTAAGTTTTCAATGATTCCGAATCAATTAATATTGCAATCTTTCCTAAAAAATTAGTGAATTTCTCACAACTCAATGCAACAGATTATTGGAGTTGCGAATTTGTCGGAGCACTACGTAGCTTTCCAGATCCTTTTACTCGAGGGGACGATACGTGTGTATGACCCCCTACGGCATACATATAAAAAAAAGACGGATAAGCACATTGGCGAATCCCGCGTCAAAGCATTCAAAAAAGTCCAAAATCTAATTCCACTTATTGCGACGTATGCGGGAGTAGAGAGGGTGAGCAAAAAGTTCGATTTGAAAATCATGAACCCGAAAAATACTATCTTGCAACATGATAAAATTTCTTGTGGTGTATGCGTTGTGGAGATGGTACGAGCTTTGCTAATGGGGAGCAAGCCCTTAGACAAGTCTAACCAGCAGTGGGCTACGGACATGAGGCACAAAATTGCTCAACAAATTTTTCAGTTTAGTACAGAACCAGAAACAATTATTACCGCCCCAGTTCTGTAATTACTCATGTAATACATTTTTTTTTTTTTTTGCATTTTATTATATTTTTGTTGTTTGTTGTATGTATGTGGCATTTCTCGTACCTGAAAGAAAATAATTAAACTAAATTAAACGATGAAAGATGAAAGAAATAAAAAATAAACTTTCGAGTAGAAGTGCGAAGGGGGTATGCGAGCAATATGCGGCAATTCGCATACCCCATCTCATAACTGAAATAACTGAAAGGTGAAAGAAATAAAAAATAAACTTTCGAGTAGAAGTGCAAAGTAAGGTATGCGAGCAATATGCGGCAATTCGCATACCCATCTCATAACTGAAATAACTGAAAGGTGAAAGAAATAAAAAAGAAATAAAAATTAAACTTTCGAGTAGAAGTGCGAAGGGGATATGCGATAAATATGCGGCAATACGCATACCTCCTTGCATAACTGAAATAACTGAAAGAAATAAAAAATAACTTTCGAGTAGAAGTGCGAGCAATATGCGAAAATTCGCATACCCCATCGCATAACTGAAAGATGAAAGAAATAATAAAAAACATTATACGAAAAAACCTTATAATGCACCAACTCTGCGAATAATATTCGACGTTCGTATCTCGCAGAATAATCTTTTCGACTAATAGTCACAGATTCATTCGCCTAACAAGAATAATTATTTAATGGGCGACGGACCGCGATTGACCGAATCGTACATCGAATTTCCGCATACTCGTCGCAGAACAGTCGCATACTTTAACTCATAATTTTCTCGCCCATTCTCATACCGGTCGTCTATCTATCGCATGGTTCATCGCATATGTCTTCGTACTTTTTGGGGTGAAAAATTTAGCTTTTTATTAGGTGGTGTAAAAAACTTAGGAGGACTTCAAAACGGAGTGAAAATAGCTATTTTCACTTTTAATTCTCCATTCAAAATAATTTGTGCTAAATTTTGTTCTTATATAAGTTTAGTCATTCTGGTGTCATTTGACGTCTATATATATATATATATATAGATAATAAGAATAACCATTTATAGTCTATATATATATATATAGATAATAAGAATAACCATTTATAAAAAATAGTAGTAACAAAATAGGTCAGAATTTAATGCAACCTATAAATGGTAAGTTTTATTATTTTTCTTATTTGTTTCTTTCAAAAATCATACATCATTAAATGTTACCTTAAATTTCGGGCGTTAATTCATTTTATTATTTAAAAAATCTTGCTAAGATCTATTAAGTGTGCATATTTTATTTTATTTTCTTATAAACAACAAACAACATTAAAATTTCGGTCTCTATATTTATAAAATCTCAATTCAAAATATAATAAAAGTTTTAGAATCCCGGTCTTTATATTTGTGCCTTTAAAAAAAATATTGAACGCTAAAAATATTCTTTAAATTGCATAATCAATCAATTAATCTTAAATGTTTGATAATGACTATGTTTATTTTTATTAATATGCATAAAGTAAAAATAATTAATTCATCTTTAGATATATAATTTATAATCTTAATATACTATCATTTGGTGTAGACATTTATTATAGGAATCATAAAATATTTTTATTTCATAAAATTGAATATATTTAAATAAAATAAGAAAAATTATTTGGATCAATCGGGTGATTGAATTAGGGCACTGCCCAGATTGATTGAGTTATTTTAGGTGATATTTAAAATAGTCAAAAAACTTGACACAACTTGGTTGGTCTCAAGTGACTAAGTTATGTATCAGGTTGACCATACAAAATCGATTATTGAACCTAAATATAAAATTTAATATTGAAAATATTTTATTACGTGAATGTGATGTAATCTAAACTTCAAATAATCATATTAACAATACTTTTATGACAACATGTTAAATAATTTATAAATATTTATATATCATTTTAAAAATATTTATGTGAATAAAATAATATTTTATTATAATTTTTGTTAATGTACAGTAACTATAAGGTTTTCAGAACCGGACAGTCATCGAAACAATCAAGTTATTTTATTAAATCATTTGTGGTTTGTTCGATTTTAATTTATAAACATTTTAATATATATATATAGTACTTTTGTAATAATTTAAATAAAATGTGTTACTTAAATATCTAAACAATTTATAAATCTCGATTTTATTTAAATATGTAATTTAATTTAAAATAATTTTAAATGTAACAAATTTTATTTAGGAAATCGTATCGTTCTTACCAATCCAACCGACTGGTGTTGACGGATTCGACAACAAACATTTTATTCAATCGAACTAGACTGGTTATAAACCGGTTCTCGGTCCATCCGGTCGAACTGCGTCCACCCCAATTTAATTTAAAAACAATGGGTAAATCATGATTAATGTTATTTATATATCTAATTTATAATAGAATCGTAATATGTTTTACCGTTCATCGCACGGGCCACACACTAGTGGTATGAACAAGTTGATGATATTCTTTTGATATCAACTAGTGTATACCCCGTGCGATGCACGGAAACAATATTAAATTAATAATATTATGAATAGACCTCGAATTTAAGTCAATGACGGAAGTAGAAACTACTATTGTTCCTATTTAAAAAGAGGAAGCAAAAAAAATAATTATAAATTAAAGAGGAGGATAAACAATACTTAATAATTATAAATTAAAGATTCGGGGTCAAACAATGTAAAATTATTTTATATAAGAGAATATAAAAAAATTTGATTGCACACCATTTCAAATATAATTATACTTTTTTGTATGGTTAGCTTATAATATTTGTAAAAATATTAGTAATTAGACCGATTAGCTTATAATATTTGTAAAAATATTAGTAATTAGACCGATGAAAATTAGCTTCTTAAAGTAGATAATGGATTTCCAGTAGTAATTATGAATTAGTTTCTATTTTATTTTATTTTTTCTTTTTAAAAATAATGAATTTCTAGTAGTAATTATGAATTGGTTTCTATTTTATTTTATTTTTTTAAATCTGTATAGATAAGGGATGAGATTTTTTAAACACCTGAGATCATATGCAATGAGATTTTGTAACAGAAGAGATAAGCGTGTAGATTTATACTAAAAATAGGAAAAAAAAAACAAATATTTATTGTCAAACAACGGTTTTGATAAACTAAAAAAAATGAGCCGATTTTTTTGCATATTCAGATTTGTCCAACAATTACTATATTAGGATATATTTAATGATTTTGGCGGGAAAAAGTTTCTAAATTTGTAAAAAGGTTATTCTTTTTATATAATGATAGATATTGTATACAAACAAAAGAATAACTATAGCTTTTATTAAAATAATAATTAAAACAAAAGAATAACTATAGCTAGTATTAAAATAAAAATTAAAATATCTATCGATTTTAATTTAAAAAATAAAAATTTAATCTATCGATTTTAATTGAAAAATAATAAAAGTTTTATTTATTAATTAAATTTATCTACCAATTAAAATATCTATCGATTTTTATTTTTTTTTCCAATTTTGCAACATGTAACATATCTTCTTTAGCGTGCCAAATTAGATATGCATAAATCTCACTGATAGGGATGACATTTTTTTTTGGGCATCCCAGACTTGTACACATTAAAGGTGAACATGCTCGTGTAGTCCTTTATTAGTCAAATCAACTCAGCTTTAAAGAAAAGCAAGCTTCAGAATACCTATAGACCTGCCACAATGACCTGTCATAGCACGTCACATGAAAACACATAATTGGCATAGAAATCATAGTGCATTGTTTAACCAACTAATGCTTCAATGTAATGACCATCTGTCAGAATGATAGAACGTAGCTGTTTAAAAAACAAATTATGTCTTACAAAAGTAAAATAGAATACATATCAACATCATCATGTTTAATGCTAAACAACCTTACTTAAAGAAACAAAAGAGTAAAACAACAAAAACGATTCCCCAAAAGGTACATTTCTTCATGAATGTGACCTTCTTCCTCAACTCTTGAGCTTCACGTACAACTTGATCAAGCCTGAACTGTAGTTCAACTTTTTCGGTAGCTGCAATCTCCAAATCAGTCATCATCCGAATCTTCGCATCTTCCACTGCTTTGATCTCGGTGGCTTTTAAGTCCAACCTCTCCGTTAGCAATTTTTCCATCACATTTTTGCACATTAGCTGCTCTTGCAACCTATCCTTTTCAGCCTTGAGCCTGTTGAAACAACCCTTTTGGAACGGCGGCAATTCGGGGTCAATCCACTCAAAAAGGCGACAAGGAGGATCGGGCTGTGAAGGTCGAAATTAAATCCGAGAATAAAACTTCATGTACAGATATAAAAAAAAATACATTAAACCATTCATTAAACCATATATTAAACTTTATAAACCATACATAAAAAACTTTAATGTGCAGATATAAACCATACACTAAACCATACATTAAATTTCATTGAACACATTAAACCATACCTTAAAATTCATGTACATATATAAACCAGTGAACTTTAAAAATTTTACCTTCCGGCGAGGACATTTTAAGAACCTTCGGGCTGGGTTTTCAGGTGTCATTGATGTCAACACATCGGCTTCTTCATCGTGGTCACACAGCCTAACACCAAACGGGGTAGAGCCCCTGTTATATCGATTGGTTGAACTCGTCCGAGAAGTATTTGACATGTTGCTTGCCTGAAGAGAAGAATAAGATAATAAGATAATACTGATCAAGGCGCAACTAATCCACATGTTAAAAATATTGGTTGGTACAGATTGGAGAACAAACTGGCAACAAACTCAACATGAAAGCTAATCAAACTACCCCTTTTGTAAGAACTAATAGATAGTTCATGTTTTACACTCAAATCCACATTCTTGATCAAAATAAACCCACATTCCAGATTACAAATAACCCCCTCAAGCAAGAGAAGGCAGAAATCGACAACATGACTATCATTTCTCTTTTCCTAAACTTCATTTCAATCCCATATCATGTGATAAACATATTAAGCAACAACAACAACAAAATCAACGCGAAAAGAATACAACAAAAACAGGGCTCATAACATTTCCTCCCGCAACGTGTTGCACGGTTACTAATAACCAAGGCAGATAAGGCCGTAAGCTAACTTAAAACATGCTCCAAACAGATTAGAAATGGGAAGCAGACTGATCAAAATCAGCAAACGCAAGTGAATTGGACAGAACCAATACAATTCAAACAATTCAAGACAGAAACAATCCAATTCAATCAGAAACAATGGAACAGCACCCAAGATCATTTTTTTCCTAGCACCAAACACACTCAAAATAACTACGAACGCGAATTCAGATGCTTCCAATTTAAAATGAGAACCGCAAGAAGAAATGAAAACAAATTCAGTTACCCATCACTTTTTTAGATCCACCCACAGGTTCTACAACATAATACAACCCTCACTTCAAATATTAGCTGGGAAAGGAAGAACACAAGCCTAGTCGACATACAACACAGCATCAGTTCAAGAAAATTTAGAGGAATAAAGTTGACGCATTGAAATTCGAGGAATTAGGGCAGCTGAAGAAAATATCCAAGATAGCTTCAGTTCAAGAGAAGATCCAAGAGGTCGAAGTCATAGATGATATAATTGGTAAAAATATCGAACAAAAAATGAAAGGAAAATCTTCGTCAATTGAACGGAAAGAACCGTAGGAAAAAATGAACGGAAATATTACCGGAAAATATTCATAGTACCTGGGAGAGTGTTCGCCGGCCGTCGGCGTATAATTTGTGTGGTTTCAGATGGACGTCGTCAACCCTCGAAGTAAAGCAACCGCGGGTACTCGTCGGGAGTGATGTCGCCTCTCGCCTCTCGTCGAATTAGGGCAAACCGAGTTACAATTGGATGTCGAGGAAGAAGGTAATCGCAGGGCTATCAGATGGACGTCGTCAACCCTCGAAGTGAAGCAACCGCAGGTACTCGTCGGAAGTGATGTCGCAGCTCGCCTATCGTCGAATTAGGGCAAACCGATGTCTAACATTTTTGTCGAGGAAGAAGGGATTTTCAGGGGTAGTGTAGTCTTTGTTGGTTTTATGACTTTGATTAATCCATCAAAGTAAATAAGGGATACTTTAGACAAAATCCATCCCCAAAAGTAAACGTGGGATTAAATGATGACGTGGAAAGTGGTGGGGATTAATTTGTGTTATCCCATCCCTTGAAGTAAACGACGTCCAACTCTACAATATAAGTAAGAAAATTATTATAAAGAAAAGTAAATGTCAGGACTGATTAGTATTATTTCAAATAAGAATAATATTATATTAAAAAAAGATTTTTGAAATTGAAGAAAAACATATAATTAATTTTATTTTTAAAAGATTTATGAATAATTTTTGTAGTCACCATTGTATACAAACATAGCTTAATGCAAATTTAAGAAGTATTTAAAATTTTAAAAATAAAAAACTTTAAATATGATTTTTTTAATCAAGACTATCAAACACACAAAAATTTCCATCACTGTAATAAGTCTGCAACAGTCCACCTCGCTGCCACACATTCCCCGGACTCCCTCAACACTACCACCCCTTTTTCATGGATCCCTTTTCCCATTCCCAAATTCTGAAAATTAAGGTTCATATGGAGCTGTAGAGCTGGAATTCCTTTGCTCATTCTTCTTCTTGTTGTTGCGTTTCTCGAATTTCGTTGAGAAAACAGATGTCCGTTGATGAACTGAGGGAGCGTCACATGGCCGCCACGGAGACCGTTAACACGCTCAGGGACAGATTGAAGCACAACCGTCGGCTTTTTCTGGATACTGATGGTTCCAATTTTATTGCTNGGTAAGCATTTTTTTTTTATTATTATTATTATTTTTTATTTTTACTTTTGTTGTTATTGTTGTGGTTTTTTTTTATTTTTTTTTTATTTTTTTATTTTTATTTTTTATTTGGTGAACTATTTAACGATTTCTACATCAAATACAAATGCATGCTTTGGTTGTTCGTTCTTGTAATGTGCGGTTTATATATCGATGTTGGATTCAATTGTGATGCTCGGTATGTGTGAAAATTTTTAGTCAGTAGATCGATTTTGACAATTCTGATGACCAAGAGAAGTTAGGCCACGTTTTTGTAATTTTTTTTGTTGTTTTTCCATGAGCTAGTGATACAACATTAAACGATTTTTACTTTATATACAAATGCATGCTTTGATTGTTCATTCTTGTAATGTGCAGTTTATATGTCGATGCTGGATTGCATTGTTGCACTAGGTATTTGTGTGAAAAGTATTAGTTGGGGACTTTGCAGTTGATCGATTTTGACAATTCTGATGACGAAGAGAAATTAGGAAATGTTTGTTGATTGTAGACTATGCAGTAGGGAAATGGATTTTTGTTTTTATCATTTTAAGTAGCATCCTGCTTTGAACTTAGCGTAGACCCAAAACTATAGAATTTATGATGATCAACATTAGCTGATATGAGAAAGTGACAAAGGCTGTTCATTCTGTATTTTGTTTCTTCAAAAGTTTCCATTATTTATTTTTGCAACAATAATATTAGCTTCGAAAAGTAACCTTAGAAGATTTGTAGCATCGGATTTTCACATTTTGGAAAATCTTATTCATATAACGAGATAGCTCCTGCACTGTTACACTTATCTTGGTTAAAGACTTGGATTTTCCATGTTAACATAATGTCCAGCTTCTCTTGAGGTCCTTTTGCACATTACCTGTTCGTAGGCTATGTTTGGCAACCCAATATGCTAGCTTATAGCTTATTTTATTAGCTTGTAAGTTTTCTGTATCCAAATAACCCAAATAAGCTCCGTTTGGTAGGACTTGTTTTTGTAAAAAGCTCTCATAAGCTCCTTTGTTAACTTTTCAAATAAGTTAGTTGGAATTTTTATTTGAGCTGCTAATTTTACAAACACTTTTATCATATAAGCTAGCTTTTCAGCTATAAGCTCGAAAATCACTTATAAGCTATAAGCTAGCTTATCAACTAGTTTTACCAAACATATCCATAGTGGTGTTATGATGCTTATTAGAATTAGAATCTTCATTAGATTTAGTTTGCTGAGAACTAGTCTTCTTTGGCCCTTTTTTTCTCCGCTTAATATTAGGTTTCTATTAATGACAGATTGTCTCAACTTTAATGACAGTCCTTGAAGATTGTAACGAAACACTGCAACTAGTGAGAAACTATTTCTCAACCATAAATCATGACTACAAATCATTAGGCATCTCGTGTACAAATAACATGCAGGCCCTTTTCTCTTTCCCGAATCATTTTTTCTTTATCTTTGTCTTTAGGTGTACGCACTGGATTGGACCCCAGAAAAGAATCGAATCGTAAGCGCATCTCAAGATGGCAGATTAATTGTGTGGAATGCTCTCACGAGCCAGAAAACTCATGCAATTAAGCTTCCGTGCGCATGGGTCATGACATGTGCCTTCTCACCCTCTGGTCAATCAGTTGCCTGTGGAGGTCTTGACAGTATGTGCTCTATCATTAACCTGAACTCTCATATCGACAAAGATGGGAATTTGCCGGTATCGAAAATGCTAAGTGGGCATAAGGGTTATGTGTCATCATGTCAATATGTTCCCGATGAAGATGCACACTTAATAACTGCTTCGGGTGACCATACGTGTGTTTTATGGGATGTAGCCACTGGCCTGAGGACATCTGTATTTGGTGGAGATTTCCAGTTGGGGCATACTGCTGATGTTCTAAGGTACATACTTTTTTTATTTGGATTTTGTAATTAGGTCTGTTCAATGGTAAATCAGAGAGGAGAAATAGAGAGAAGCCATGGAAATCTAAATTGTATTGCTCTGCAAAAAGTAGTTAACGGTCACAAAGAAGGAAAAATACAGCTTAGAAGAAGAAAATCATATGAAAGTACTAAGGGGATGCTTGGATATAAGATTTCTTTTTTTCTTCTTATTTTGTTTGGATTTTTTGGTTTGATATGGTTAATTTTTTTAAAAAAAAGTGGTATGGTTAGTTGTTAGTGGATTTGGAGTTTATGTTAAAATAATATTTAAAATAAAATAATTAAAGTTTATTTGATGTAAAAATAGGAGAGAAGTTATGTGAAGTGATGGTTAGTTTGGATGAATCGTGAATTAAATTGTGAATTAAATTTGATGTAATGTGTAAGAATGATTGAGTGATATTATTTAATTATATTGATAATTTTGAGGATAATGGGGTTGAGTTAGACTTGAGTTAAAAAAAAGTGATTAGTTAAAAATGATTGAATTTTTTTGGAAAAATTTGTATAATGCCCTCTAGAACCAACGGTCATATATGCCTAACCATAAGACACAACACAAAACTAAAATAACTACAATACTCACCAAGGTCAATCCTCAAGGGTACTTTTTGTATGTATCCATCTTTGACCTCAGCTATGTGAAAGATCTCAATAAATATCATAATCAAGAAAATGCGATGGTGTGCTGTTTTTTGTATCAGTGTCTCGATTAATAGATCCAACTCCAGAATGTTCGTGTCCGGTTCTTGCGACTCAACCGCTTGTCTGTGGGACACTCGTGTTGCGAGTCGAGCGGTTCGTACTTTTCACGGTCACGAGGGAGATGTTAATGCCGTAAAGTTTTTTCCGGATGGGTATAGGTTCGGTACAGGTTCGGATGATGGAACGTGCAAGCTTTTTGACATTAGAACGGGACACCAGCTACAAGAGTGTAGTCAACCGAGCAATGATAATGAGGTCCGTCAGGTGACTTCAATTGCTTTTTCCATCTCTGGCCGGCTCCTCTTTGCTGGGTACACCAATGGAAATTGCTATGTGTGGGACACGTTATTGGCGCAGGTATCTATTATTCT
>BKCP01006294.1:1450575-1515792 GCA_008636005.1 Striga asiatica
TATTTTGGGTTTTCGTAGATTATGGCTATGTTTGGTAGACAAATAAACTAGCTTATAGGTTAGCTTATAAGCTTCATGTATTTAAATAAGTTTCGTTTGATAGGACGAGCTTATTTAAAAAACTCGAGTTTATCTCATAAGCTTGTTTGAGTAGCTTTTCAAATAAGCTAGTTGAAAATTTTTTATGTCAACTAGCTTATCAACTAATTTTATCAAACATTTTTATTATATAAGCTAGCTTTTCAGCTATAAGTCATACGATATAAACTATAAGCTCGAAAATTACTGATAAGCTATAAGCTAGCTTATCAGCTAGTTTTACCAAACATAGCCTATGTCTGGTAGACCTAGCTGAAAACTAGCCTATAGTTGATAGCTTATGACTTATGGCTGAAAAGTTAACTTATATGATAAAAGTGTTTGGTAAAATTAGTTGAAGCTAGGTGAAATAAAAATTTCAATGGGCTTATTTGAAAAGCTACTCAAGGAAAGCTTATGAAATAAGCTCGAGCTTTTTAAAAAGGTTTGTCCTACCAAGTCAAGCTTATTTGAATACAGGAAGCTTATAAGTTAATCAAATAAGCTATTAGCTAGCTTATATGCTTACCAAACGCAGCCTTAGTATACTATTTTCTCATATTACACAAATAAGTGAATTTTCAATTTTAGTTGTATTTTTCGGGTTGCTGGTTCCATCGATGTTGCATCTCCATTGTGATGATTCTTATAAGATGGATTTACTTTAAAAAATCTTCTCTAATGAATAGGTGGTTTTGGATTTGGGATCTCTTCAAAATTCTCATGATAATCAGATAAGCTGTCTTGGGCTGTCTGCTGATGGCAGTGCCTTGTGTACAGGAAGCTGGGATGCTAACCTGAAGGTGATTTGTGTTTTGGATATATACTTTTTTTTTTTTTAATTTCTATAGAAAAATAAGAAAAAACCTCTGACAGTTATTATAACTATGATATGAAACAAACCCAGATATCTTT
This sequence comes from Striga asiatica, assembly GCA_008636005.1. NCBI lineage: Eukaryota > Viridiplantae > Streptophyta > Magnoliopsida > Lamiales > Orobanchaceae > Striga > Striga asiatica. The sequence goes on from BKCP01006294.1 coordinate 1,451,569, forward strand.
CGAAACTAAAACACTCCCTTGGAATTTAGAGCAACTAACTGGGTTTATTGTTGCTTCATTAATACCCCTTATTGAATGTTTATAATAATTCACAAGTTTCAAACAAACATCAAGAAAATACGCTTCTCATCTGTTTGTTTGATGTATTAAGCGATAATTTGCAGATCTGAAAGGTTATTGAACATGTACATAATCTTTGTCATTGTACTCCATCCTCACATATCAGCTCTCAGTCAAATTTTGTGCACACTAAACTAATATTTTTGGACAATAAAATGTATACATATGAAATCAGTTTAAATCAACAGACATCGAATTCAAAACAGTAGGCTTTTGCTAACTTTTGCACGTAAACTTGCGAGTGGCAGATTTGGGCATTTGGTGGGTACAGAAAAGTGATCTGAGTGGCCGAGACCAAGATTCGCTGTTATTCAGGTCGATTCTAAACCAACTCCATCAAAATTGTCCAATGGTCTTAGTTGTGTATTGTGTCTCAATGATTTGGTGTTTGTATTTTTCATTTCATCTTTGTAATCTTTAACAGATAAACTTTGGTAGATGAAAATGAAATTTTTGTGCAATGATTTATGTTCAATTGTTGATACTCGCTGCAAACGAATCGAGCGGCTCGCGAACGCTCGAGCTCGAATTTGACCGAGCTCGAGCATGTTATCGAGTCGATCTCGAGCATAGGTTTTGGAAGGTCACGAGCGGCTCGAGATATATAGTAAATTACTAAAATATTCCTTATATGTAAATATTACAATATTTTATATTATAATTAATGGTAATTTTACTTTATTACTTACTTGGTCCAATTGGCAATTTTAACATACAAACTGAAATTTATTTATTTATTCACATAAACCCAAAATTGTCAATTGTCGGTTTCTTATGCATCTATGTATGTGTATTACACGAATCTACTACAAGAGATATATATTCATGAAAATTCAATAACAATGGAAAGTGGCTAGTTTTTAAAATATATATTATATATATAAACTCTTTAAAAGATGATCAACTTAATATGTCATCTTAATAATCCAATAGTAAATATAGAAATTGTTAATTTAAAATAAAATTAAGTCGCTTGAGTGTTTATTATTTAAAAGTTTTGATACGCTTGATTAGATCCCAAATAATGTGGACTACTCCAAATTTCTAAATATTGACTCATAAAAAAGCATGAGAAATTGACACAAACTATTAGGAAACTCATAAGTTGACACAAATCGACACAATTAACACATAGTAGTACTGAAATCCACACAGACGCAAAAATCTAGACAATTGACATATAGTATTATGAAACACTAAAAATTGCCTAGAAATTATAACTAAGATAAAAAAAAATAGGGTTTAAATGTTTTTTTTAGGATTAAATTGAGGAATAAAAATGTCCATTTGAAGGTTCATTATTAGCAAAATTCATTAGTTCAAACCTACTTTTGCTTGGCTGTCAACGAGTACGAGAAAACAAAGCCAACAATAAATACACAAATTCTCCCAAAATTCAAAAGCCAATCAGAATTTTCGGGTCACTTCTCTTTGCGCACGCGCAGGCTCACACAGTCGCATTGCACAGCAATAAGGCAGTCTCCGTACAGTCGTGAATCTCAGATCGAGGTCGATACGATGTCGTCGCGTAGAAGAGCTCTCCTCAAGGTCATCATCCTCGGCGATAGTGGGTGAGGTGTTCTCTGATTTCGACGAATTTCCTTTTTTTATTTTTTTTGTTCGTGATGTTCTTCACTTCTGATTACTTTTGTGTGGCGTGGTTTGGTTTAGATGTATATTCAAGCTGTTTTTCATGAAATTGAGTTTGTTTTTCTTATTTGCTTTTCCCATTTAGACCTGATCGGCACCTTTCAATTTTTGAGTTTGTAGATGTTAGTTGAAAGTCTAAAGCTCTGAAATCAAACTAGAGGTTGTTGCTGGAAAAGTTATGTATGAGCTTTATGAATTTTTAGTTTGGCTTCAGCTTCATATGAATGAAAGAGATCTCACGGTGTTTAAATCGACCAGTGCATTGCGCTTTTAAGCATTTCTATTCATTTGGGTGTCCCTGTAAAGAGTACAGACATATGCATTCAGATGGTTGTTTGGTGATTGTTCTTTTGTGTGCGGTTTGCAGGGTCGGGAAGACCTCGCTGATGAATCAGTATCCTTGAGAACTAATCGGTTATTTGTGAAGTTGCTAGTTCATTTGTCACTGAACCCTATTATGAAAATAGGTTTAGTTAGTATTTGGGTGTTATCCTTCACCTGTCACTTAAAGATATGTGAATAAGAAATTTAGCAATCAATACAAGGCTACAATCGGGGCTGATTTCCTGACAAAGGAAGTGCAGTTTGAGGATCGCCTCTTCACTTTACAGGTTAGATGGAAACATTGTTTTATTTATCTAAGATTTAGCTTTTCACTTGTTATGAGTCAGGATACAGAAACTATGTATCTTGGTCAAGTTGTGAGACGATAACATGTTATGGGTATTGCTTGAATGAAATATTGAACCATTTTTTATTTCTGGTGGTTATCTTTCAGTGTACCCATTTTGTATTTCTTTTTCTATATCCCTTGAAATGTGATTATATAGGCTCTATCTTCCCTAAGCTTGATTTGTTGTTCTATTAGATATGGGATACTGCTGGCCAAGAAAGATTTCAAAGTCTTGGGGTTGCCTTTTACCGGGGTGCTGATTGTTGTGTGCTTGTTTACGACGTCAATGTGATGAAATCATTTGACAATCTTAATAATTGGAGAGAAGAGTTCTTGATTCAGGTACTTTTATTTTATCCTTTATTTTTAATTTTACCCAACTTCCCGTGTTTGTTACCATCTGAGAATATAGACATGAGATTTGCACCTCTTTTATGCTGCTTCAATAGAATGTAGATTTCATTAATTGTGCTTATGGATTGTACTTAGAATATGAAGTATCGGCCTCAACTACTCCTCACTAGGGGTAACATGGATGTTCTGTTGCAAACACATTGACAAAGCATACGGGGTTTCCTTTCATAGTGTATTATCATGTTAGTTTTCCCCTTCCCACTTGTTTAATGTGGGTAAATGAGTATAAAGTTGGTCTTAGGTCCAAGGTGTTAATTCGTGTTATCACAGCTTGGGATATTTCAGGCCCTGATTTCTCTGTGGTACTCCTTATATTCTGTCTCCTATGGTGCAATTTAAATAGTTACAGTCACTTTATCATTTATGATAGAGAGTGTTTATCTTACCTGTTCTGTATTCTTTATCATGTGAAGAGATTAAAAAATATCCTAAAAGCTGAATTTCACTGCAGGCAAGCCCATCAGATCCAGAAAATTTCCCATTCGTTGTGATTGGTAACAAGACCGATGTGGATGGTGGAAACAGTAGAGTGGTAATTTTTCTCTCACTCTGTTTATATAACATTTATTTATTTGATTCCTTTCTTGGTCTGGGATCTCCACTGAGGCACTGACTAGAATCATTCTGTATAGATGGACTTGCACTGTTTCATACCTGTCCTAAATATTATCCACGCACTCTAGTTAATTGCTGCTTGTGATTTTTTTTTTTTTTAATTCAGACGTCATTTTATACCTGTCCTATATTTAATCCATTTTGTCAGTCAATATGCACATGAATTAGATTATGATCATCCTAGAATTCTGTGTTGGATCTGAAATAGCTTCATCTCCATCGTCCTCTTATCGATAGCGCTGAGCGGATTTCTTTTTTATTTTTATTTTAAGCATATAGCTGATCTATCACACATTTGTTTGTACCATCCTAGGTATCCGAGAAAAAGGCTCGGGCATGGTGTGCCTCGAAAGGTAATATTCCCTACTTTGAGACTTCTGCCAAAGAAGGCACCAATGTTGAAGAAGCTTTCCAGGTCATCGCAAAGAATGCTCTCAAAACTGGAGAGGAAGAAGAAATGTGAGTATACAAAACCCATCTCATCATCCCCAATCGACGTTATTTAAAATATATACAGTCGTTAATTAATTCACCTTGTTTTGACCTTTCAGCATTAATTATTTGATCTGTTACTTTCATCTGCCACACAACTTTTATGGGAAAGTTGATTTTAGTCTTATGCTCGAGAAAATTCGCAATCGTGCTGCCTAAATTATATACTTACATTAGTTTGCTTTTGATTTCCATTCGTAGCTACTGTAGTGACCTAAATCAGAAATTTTCGAATTCTTGACTTATGCATTTATTTCTGCTTGACATTGGTTTTGTTGGTGAAGATACTTGCCTGACACAATCGATGTTGCAAGAAGCGGACAACAAAGGTCAACTGGTTGCGAATGTTGAACTGAGTTCTCGTTGAAAGTGCCAAGAACAAATTTATTGCACTTTCTCACCCTATTGTAGAGTGGATTCTTCTCATTGACTTTTGTTTGATTTGTAATTGCAAATGTTTGCACTGCTTTCATTTGACTGGCTCATATCAGATTTGCTGATTGAGCATGAACTTTGATTGTTTATGTTCAAATTCTTTTCTATCAACACACTATTGTCCAAAAGCTGTTACAAAAAATTAAAAACGAAAACACACTTTGAATTGCTGTTATTCAAGTTTTATTTTATTTATTTATTTATTTTTTTGAGCTGTCATTCAAGTTATGCAGTGCAATGTACAACAGATCTGCAAGCAATATCTTTGATAATAGTTGAGAAAACCATACATCGAGAGGGTAGAATCCCTCAATGTAACGTCTATTTTTAGTGAGAAATATCTGACTTGCATCGAGCAGCAATAATTTACAGAACCTCGCACATTAAAAGATAATGGGTGAAGTTTTAGCTTATTAATCTAAAATTAAATGGATTTTACTAGTGTTCTTATGCCAAAATGCAAGAAGTATATCATAAAGACCAAATGGTACAAACAATGAACCATCGAACTTGTAAATAATACTTACTATATGCTGATATTTAATGATATATATATATATCATGCAACTTACTATATGCTGATATTTAATGACATATATATCATGCAACGCACATGTTAAAAATTAATGCGATTAACAAATTATCATTTGAATAATCGTAATGAAATGGTATCAATGAACCATTGAACTTGTAGATTTCATTAGTTCGAAAAGTCGTCCGAAAAATCAACATAAATTCGGTGCCTGTTTTACCCAACAATCTGCAGCAAAATCAATGTATGAATAAATAAAAACATGTGTAGCCGTGTATTTCTGGAAAATATAACTTGTTTGTGCCAACATGAATTGTGCTCAGGGAGTAATCTCTGTTCTCAAACATACATGTAAAATCTGCAATGCACCCAATCATCATACAAACTCCATCACAAGCTAGAAAACAAACAGTTCTGAGATATATCCAAATCCACTACATATCGATCATCCAGCAATAGGCTCTGTAGTGATTTTGTTTTTCTTTGACCTCTTACGTTTCCTGCTCCTCTTCGTCGTGCTGTTATCGACATTTTCCTAAAACCACAAATTCAGGTTTTTATAAGCAGATAACCATACATCGGGTATGCAAACTGATTGGTCAACTAAGTGAATTTGTTGTTGATTGTCGTCCAAATAAAGTTAACAATCCTGAATAGCAATATTTTTCTATATGATGTGAGCAATGATCGTGCTAAAGAATAAGCATTCGTTTAGGATTTCGAGTGACATTTAGAGACTTTTTGAGATACTCGGATTTTGAAGGAATCACGTGAAATCTTAAGTCTGGAGGTGGGATTTAGAGTGAGATTTCGTATATGTTTTTTTCTTTAGAAATCACAGCAAATCTTAAAAAGTCTAAAACCAATGAGACTTTCTTATGGCATTTGAGAATATTCAAAACAGATGACCATATACTTATTAAGCTCGCTGATCAAGCAAATTTGGTTTATATTCACCACCACGCTTTACATACAGTCATAGTATTATGTCACCACAAACTACAAGCATTTGGAAAACCATTATTATCAGCATACCTTCCTCAGTTCAGCCGTTGAGACGGTATTTCCTTGGGTCTTTTTCTTTTTGCATGACAGAGGATTCGGCCCCTTCATGAAATGAAAAGTAAAACAAAATTCAGCAACATATCTGCTTATTTTGTGGTTGAAATTGGGAAGGAGCAATAGCAATAGCAATACTCAATAATATTATTCTCAATCAGACACAAAATAAATGGCTAAAATCACAGGACCAAAGTAACTATTCAAATTTTTATTTGAAATAATATGTATATAGGATCAAATTTGATTAAAAAAAAAAAAGTTAAAAGAGTCACGCAATTCTAACCTTAGCTCTCTTTCGCTTGAATTGAACTTTGTCCTTTGTATCTATATTTTTCCTTGTAACATTTTTCTTGAGATCCTCATTTGCATCAGAAGAGTCTCCTGCTTCATCAGTAGCCACCTTCCTTTTCTTGAGCTTCAGCATTTTGAACTCCAAATCAGTCATATGTGAACGTTCTTCTTCAGAGGCCTTTGCAAACTCATGCTGAAATGTTGACGGGCGTTCCAAAAAGAGAGCATTCCTAAGACCGTATATCACAGGAACACCTGGAATCTGCTAACACAAAGGTTGTTAGGTATTAGTAGGGCTGCAAACCTCGCGAGCGCTCGAGTCAAAGCTCAACTCGAGCTCGACTTTGACCGAACTCGAGTCGAGCTTGAGCGGCTCGAGCATGTTATCGAGTCGATCTCGAGCATAGGTTTTGGCGAGCGGCTCGAGATATTAGTAATTACTAAAATAACCCTTATATATAAATATTACAATATTTTATATATGTACTTAATGGTAATTTTACTTGAAATTCGAGTTGAACTCGAGCCGAGCTCGAGCAATCTTTCGAGCATTTTGATTTCAATCGATCTCGAGCCGAGCTCGAGTGATTGTCTTCTTTTGTCGAGTCGATCTCGAGCGCCATAATTCTAGCTCGACGAGCTCGAGCAGGTAAAAAGAAAAATCAATCTTGCTCGCTCGACTCGACTCGACTGGTTTGCAACCCTAAGTATCAGGGACCCAAGTGCTAATAAAAGTTTATTTCTTGTTTTACAATTAAACATGTACAAATATAATGAAATAACAAATGAAACCTCTTGAAACTTCTTCCTAAGCTCGGCATCCTGCGTCGCAACAAAGAAGTGCTCCGGGTTTTTTTCACCAATAACTTCTGTAATGCATGCTACAGCACTTTTTCGCTTCTCATGGTCACATCTATGAGAGCAGGTTTAAGACACTTAAGACACAGAATTGAATGAATTTCTCATATAGTATCAAGACATTTGAAGGATTTAGTGATATCAACTGGCAGGCAGAAGTAACCATATAATTCATTTCATGTGCAAAGATGCTGGGAGCAAGAAAATTAGAAATTCAGAGGGAGATTTACGGGTGATGAAATTTAGATTCTCTAAAAACTGCTTTGCTCGACTATCATGATAGGTAATGGCAGAAACTTAGCCGTGTAAAAGCATGTCTAACCTATATATAGTTCCTTTTCCCTCGATCAATTCGTGCAAATACAAATCCATTATCCTCAAGTCATAAACGCTCAAACGATTTGATATGAGTCGTAAGTCATAACCATGCCTCTCAAGTTAAGCCATTCCCTTAAGTTACGGCAAAAAAAGATGCCCTTCAATACCTCTTACTTTCTATTTGCTTCACAAAACAAAGACAACGTAGGCACATTACTCGTATTCAGTAACCAATTTTCTCCAATCATTCATGAAGCAATGCAAAACAATGACAGATGGACAAAATAACGAACAGCTCACCTCGCCGTCATCAGATTTCGAGCAGCATTTAACGAATCAGAATAAGAATTGCCCAAGCTTCTCAATTCAGCAAGAACACATCTGTTTGACCAAAACCCAAAACCCATGTACAATTTTCATTTCCTTTCCAAATCAGCTAGAGGAAAATACAGCATAAATGGACAAAATAAATAAATAAAATAATGCCCCAAGTATACCTGGTGGTGAACATTTTGACGGCGGCGCCGAGAGTGTTCGCCAATGCAGTATCAGCCGGTGTGATCCTATTGACCAAAAGGTGGTGCACGAAAGTGCCATCGCACAGGATTTTGAACGGATCCCGGAATCCAAAACAGGCCGTGTAGAATCTGACTGCCCTCCGGTGACGTTTCTGCTTTTTCACCCTCATTATTTAACGTCTGAATTCCAGTAACAAATAGGAAAATTGAGTACGTGAGAGAGATAATATAAAAAGACAAATTCTGAAAGTTCGGAGGCTGTTTCATACATCGGAAAATGAAGGCCGGTGACGGTTAGGAGGAAGGGTGATAAACCCAGTCGCTTGGTTGATTGGGGTTTGCGCTAAACCCTACCCTAGTTTGGATTTAACTGGAAGACTTGGAGATTTTCTTGAACCGGGTTTAGTGTTCACAGGCTTCATATGAGAGCCCAAACATGTATTTAGGCCACTGAGTATATCTATATTTATATATATATAGAGAGAGGTTGTTGGAAAATACATTAGCCAAATAAATATAATGTTTGACTTACTATCAATAGAAAGTTAAAAAAAATACATGTGAATCTTTAGTAACAAAATCTAATTTTTATTTTTTTGGAACAAAATTGGAGATTCTTTTGGCAAAATTTGAATCTCATATTTTTTGTATCATATTTTATTTTTTTACTAAAATTTAAATTATATCTTTTTTGGTAACAAATTGAAGATTCTTATGCAAAAAATGTGTCAATTATTTTCGAAAACAATTCTAAATACAAATTAATATAAAAACCGTGGAAATTGGATACAAATTTAGGAAACAAATAGTTGTATAATTCTTAACCAATTCTTCCAATCTTATTGAATAATTTTTTCTTTCAAAAAAATTGTGTAAATTGGATAAAGCCACATATAATTTTTATTTTAAAATAAAACTGATATTTGGACGGGATGTACATTCAAAATTTTGTCCACATTTCTTGGTAACAAAAGCGGTTCATCATTGATATTTAAAGTCACCTTATCCAATTATTTAGGAAAAATTATGTGCAACTTTTCAAAATTTAAATGTATTGATTTTTTTGGATTCTTATGTTTTTTCTCAACCATGTTTTACCGAGATTTTTGTAAGTTCATATCATTTTTTTTTTGGTTAAGTTCATATAATTTTTTGTAGGAAAGAGACAGTTGCATAAAAACTAACAATTTATTTTAATTTTTTATTAGAATTATTTTCAATACAATTTGTTTGGTACAAAAATTGGTGCAATGTTAGGAAAATTTGGTTGCATTTTTAGGAAAAATTGATGATTTTTTTTTATTTGGTTTTAAAAAAATCGGATCATTTGTTTGATAAAAAATTCGGTTTTATTTTCGGGACTAACTAATGATTCTTTTCAATTTTTCTTAATTGAAATTTAGAAGTAGATTTAAAATAAATGGATGAAAATCCCTAAAAAAATTTACTTTGTTTTCTACTTTAATTTTGTTATCCTTTAATTTTTTTAAAATTTGTGAACTAATAACTAATAATATGCAATTTTGGATAAATTTGAACACTTATGTAGTATTATACGTACCAAAGAATCAAATCAATGATGTTGTACATAAGGAAGTGTTTAATAACATATAAATTTTATTTTCATGAAATATTTAATGACATGAGACAATTTAAATACAAAAATATTTTTTAAAAAATATATATAATAAATGCTTCCGTGCATCGCACCGTACTAGTTAGTTTGAACATGAAAACCACGACTTTCTTTATGGAAAGTGAACGCTTTTTGTATTTTCATTTCCAATCACGAATTTAACTGTTCGAAGTTCACTACGCAGCTGTGAAAATCGAAAATGGCTGCCATCTTGGCTCGCAAATCTCTCTTTGCCATTCGCGCTCGCCAGCTCGTAAGAGTAACTGTACATCATATCAATCTGTTTTTTATACTTTTTATTCGAATTCATATTGGGTGGCCCTTTTTTGTTCCCTGTAATTTCAGTTTTAGGTATTTTGTGGAGCTTTACATGATAGGAAAGTATCGCGGGAGTTTTTAATTCTATTTTACGATTAGTTGTATCTGGAATTTGGACCAAATTTGTTCTAATCCGGCTATGAGGATTAGCGCTTGTACTTTGGCTTTGAAGATTATAGTTTTTATTGATTGATTCAACTCAGAAACCCTGGACTATTTATGTAATAATTTATAATATTTACCAAATTAAAAATTCGACAGGCATTTTCGAATAGCTGGAGTAGATATCGGTCTTATTTGTTCGTATTAGCTCCATTATCCTCCAAGAATTAATGTTTGAAGTCCTGTATTTGATTATGGTTGATAGAACTGCTACATTTTATTTTTATTTATTAATTATTTTTTTCATGGATTATGTGGTGGATATGAAAAGGCAGGTTCAGTTTTGTATTCCTTAATTTTCTTTCTTCATTTCCTTTGCGTGTGAGTGTGTCATAGGCCATGGCCGGGCAGGCCATTCGGGATCCTGTCCGCATTGGGATGATATGCTGTGAGCGCACATTTGCCACAAAACACTCATTTTCTACTGACAAAGGTTAGCTCTATTTTGTATCCTCTGATTGCCGTGTTAATATTGTACTAGTAAAATTGATGAGCTTAATGTGTTTCTTGGGCTTCTGCCTCATGTATAAGTCTTAAAGTTTGATATAGACAGTTTGTAACTTTGCTAATTTCTTGTAATTGTTTGTAGCTTTGCTAATTTCTGGAATTATTACTTATGGACTACGGTCACTAGGAGTTTATATTTTCCTGCTTAATAGAAGAAAGCTTATTGGACTATGGACTATTTTGGTCTTGGAGAAGTTGGGAGGGGAGTTATCTTGTTTTAGGAAATTGAATTTCTCCTCCATTTGTTTTGTCTCGCTCTCGTACAAATGGACCATGCCCTCTCTTTCTCTAGAAATTCTGGTTTCAAAATATCGAAAGTTGACATTGTGATTGTAATTTATTTTGTACCCCAAAATTGTCCAAGACATTTTTGTAATGTTCATACAAATAGCAACATCGTAGTTTAATCTTTTTCTGTTTTGCATATGATATAATCCAAGTAACCAAATAGATATTAAGATAGTTCTAGGATGTTAACCTTCCTTGTGTCGGTAATAACGTGGTTCTTGATTATTGTAGATGATGAAGAAAGAGAAAAGCTTGCTAGGGAGATATCAAAGGATTGGAATTCAGGTATAAGAGTTTCCAAATTTATGCTTTTATAATAGCATTCGTGTTGCATTCTTTTTTCTGAAACATTGAAACTTATCCTTTATTTCTTCTTACCTACCGTTTAGTTTTTGACCGAAGCATCAATACTTTATTCCTCACTGAAATGGTCCGGGGTCTGATGTTGACACTCAAGTACTTTTTCGAGCCCAAAGTTACTGTGAGTGGCTTTCTTCTAATATCTGTACTTTTTTTTAAGGAATAATTGCACGATACTGCTGCCAAGTACAAAATTCCAGAGAAGTTTCATAGTTGCGAATAAATTGTTTGAGGTTTGATCCCGTTTTACATTTTCCCCCTTAACAAAACCTGTTAATAGCAATATAATAGTTTTCCCTAAAGATGAGAGTAAATCAAGCCTCTTTTTTTTTTCCTTAAAAAAGGAAAGACTTAAACTTTGGACTCAAATTTTCTTTTACTTGTTCTTTTCACTAACTGCATCAAATAACACGGGCAATCTTCCATCCCTCGTACTTTTATCTGTAAAGAAGATCTTGCATATAGATTTTGTTTCTCTGTATGTGGGTGAATGGGATGTTATTTGAAGCCACTAAGTGTCCACTCATGGGAAAACTCTCTGCACTTGGAAAAATCTTTTAATCTCTCCAGAATGCAAAAATCATTCAAGAAATTCATTATGTTCTACAGATTAATTATCCTTTTGAGAAAGGTCCTCTGAGCCCGCGCTTTCGTGGAGAACACGCTCTTCGACGTTATCCTACTGGAGAGGAACGTTGTATTGCCTGCAAACTCTGTGAAGCCGTAAGTTCTTAAATTAACTAACATTTCAAAAGCTACTGTAAAAATCATGCAAGGACCTAGTATACCAATTATTGCATGCAGTCTAAATACTCAATTTCCCGCAAACTATGCGTGACAGCATGTATAATAACTTTCTTAAATCTTGCACTGCTCATCGATCTTATTACAGTTTTACTCATTTTACTTGTACTGTGAACCTTCCAATACTGAGATTTATTTGATTTTATTTTATTTTTGTTGGGAATTGGGATATGCTTATTTAGCTCATTCATTCGGCTTTATACATGTCTTTGTCAATGAGCATTATTGGGTCTGATGATATTTCTTTTTCTTTTCCTTTCTGTTTAATTCTTTTTTTCTTTTTCTTTTGTCATTGCAGATTTGCCCTGCTCAAGCGATTACCATTGAAGCTGAGGCTCGAGAAGATGGGAGTAGGCGAACAACCAGGTAAATAAATCTGTATTTTTTGTGTTACTCTCTTATTATATTCAGTTTGTACTGCATGTTGACCAACACTTTAAATTCGTAGGTATGATATAGACATGACCAAATGCATCTACTGTGGCTTCTGCCAAGAAGCTTGCCCTGTCGATGCCATTGTTGAAGGACCTAACTTCGAATTTGCTACTGAGACCCACGAGGTTTGTGCCAGCCTTTTCCTTTGTTATCTATAAAAGATTAAAATAAAAAAAGGCGAAATTGCCCCTAATATCACGACCTTTTTCAAAATTGCAATTTAATCACGAACTTTTCATTTTTGCAAATTATATCACAATCTTCAGTTTGTTGCAAATAGGTGCACGGTTCCGAAAACCAGCCCTAAAAGCTGATGTGGCTGAATAACAAACTAAAGATTGTGATATAGTTTGCACGGGTTTTTCACATCGGTGCATTAAATTGCAGCAAATTGAAAATTGTGATATAATTTTCAAAACTGAAAAGTTGTGAATAAAATTGCAATTAAAAAAAAAATCTGTGATATTAAGGGCAAAACCAAAAAAAAAAAACGAAAGATAAACAGNAGTGCATTTGTGTGAGGGGACTTTAGATTGAAACTTGTTTGGTGTACCAGCTTTGTTAAGTTTTATCAGTCTGTTTTAACTTAACCAAAGCTGACTCGATAAGCTATATTTTTGTTGGCAGAATTTGTAATGTTGATTGTGCAGTCTGTGCACCTTTGATAAATGAATTATAGTCTGCAAAATCGAACTACAATCTAGACATGACCAACGGGAAAACCTTTAATTATATTTTTTTATCACACAAAAGCTATGTATAATGAAAAATGATATATAGTCAACCTAATGTACAACAAAGTTGACAACACAAATAGAAACATGTGCTTGTGTATTTTTTATTTTTATTATTGTGGATGTTTTTTATAGCATTTCTCATATATAATAGCATCAGTGTTATTGATAGCACCGTGAATATTTAAACTAGCATCAATTTTTATATTTAATACATCATTTATCTTGATGTAGAAATTGTGAGAATAGTAGGTGATAATAACTTGTAATAGAAAGTTTACAGTGCTTAGAGCTATAAACAAATTGACTTCAGTTTGAGTTCTTGATATTCTAAGTTGGGGCTCAAGTTCTTATTGAGTAGAGCTTATCAATGAGCTGATAAATGAATTTGAGTTAGGCCATTAGTTAAATTTTAATGAGTTGAATTATATGCTAAAAATTAAAAATATAATGCATAAATCTCTACTTTGCAAGCTTTAATCTAGTGGGAATTAGTGGGTCGACCAAAATTAGGCTACTAACTTAATTGAGTCTTAAACGAGCTTGAGTTTGAGTTCGGGTCGTCAATCAAACGAGCCCATAATAAAATCAAGTTCATTTAAAATGCAATAGAAGAAGAACAAAAGAAAATAAGAGGATTTTTAGTTGAAAAGGAAAAAAACCGAAAAGAAATTCGAGTCTCCATCAGTTTCCCTAATTTTGTACTGTTCCCAACCAAACACTCTCCTTTCTCCTCATCATAGCAGCCGCCGCCGTGCTAGCCATCAGGCTCTAGCCCTCCTCCTCCTCCTCCGCGGCTGCCGCTGCTCAATCAGCTCCGTGGATATTGTTAAGTCATTACTCTACTAGAGTCAATCATAGTAGGCTGCTGTCACTCTTTGATCTGTCGATAATCAATGGCTGAGGAAGCTGTGTTAGGATTTCTCGAAAAGAATGAGGAAATATCGGATTCTGGAAAGTTCGCGGAGGAGAAAGGCATTAGCCACGACGAGATCGTTAACATCATCAAAAGCCTCAATGGCTTTCGTCTCGTTGATGCCCAGGTCAACTTCCACCTCAACAGAGTTGCAGATTCATCTGTTTTCCTTAAGCGTTCTTCATTAGATTTTGATGGGTAAATGTTATTTAGGAGTAGCGTATGGTGTAATTAGGGAAATGTCTCGCCCTTTTGTGTTAGATTTCATGAATTTTGTATTCGAAGTCCGTATTTCTCTAAACATTTTGGACATGACTTCAGTTTATAAGATTGAGTTGGTGTATAATTTGTATGAATTTGCTGAAAATTGTGAAATTTTGTGACTGAAGTGTATTTTTCTTTTGAAAATTGTGCAGGATATTAAGAGGGAAAGATGGGTGCTCACCCAGGAAGGGGAACTGTACTCTAAATATGGATCTCCTGAAGTACTTCTCTTTTCTGCTGTCCCACCAGAGGGCATCGCACGAGAAGAATTGCAGGTATTCTTGATTAATTATGAGGGCTTAAATTTGATTTCTTAATAAATGGGATGCTTTTATAAAATTCTTGTATGTTTGCAGAAATCTTTTGCATCAAGATTGCCAAATGATATTGATGTAAGTGCCTTCTTCTTTTGTGTTGGCCAATTAGCTGATTAACTGAGTTTAATACATGTTTATTTTTCCTTATTCTTATCAACCAAGGAAAGAGAAGTGGCTAAAGAGCTGCTAATTGACATAGTTACTCAGTATCTGTTTTATGCAATTGGAAATGAAGTGCCTGAAGGACCAGTTGTTTGATTTTATGCTACTGAATGCATTGCTTTTATTATTGTTTGGGTGCCATGCTAGATTATTGTTTCAAGACGGACTTCTTATTGTGCTCCAAAACTGTCCAACTTAATGATAATTAGCACTGATTACTTTTTCATGCCAAATCATCTCTGGGCTTAATTATTGATATTTTGCTTCCCTTTTCAATTTTATGACACAGGAAAAGTTGAAGACATCAATTTACAAAATAGGCAGCACGCAGGCCATAAAAAATAAATGGATTGAAATGGGGAAGTCGCAAATCTCGCGAAAGGTAAGACTGATTGAACTTAGGTTCATAGATACTTTTAAGGTTGTAACTAATCTAATCTAGCTTTTATAGTAGAACGAAGCTCTAAAGTAATATAGCCAAGCTATTTGTTGCTTGGTTGGCCTTATAGAATGCAACTCTTTGTAACCACACTATCTCTTACTTTGATATGTTATAAATGTGTTCGAAACTTCCAAAGATACTACATGTTGGAGGTAGTTCGACATGAGGCTTAAATAGATAACTACTATCTCCAAATTTGGTCATTATTTTACATCTGATAAACTGTAATCATAGTGTTATTCCCTAACTTAAGTGATTTGCTATAGGTCGACCGTGTCGATGACAGGGTAAAAGACTTGCTTATACAAATCCATAGTGGTGAGGTATGCAATATACTTTGCATGGCGAGCTCTTCTTTTACCTCTCTTTTCATTGTTTGCATGTTGATCTTTCTATGGTTGCTGTCATGGCAATATATGTATCAAGGAGCACTTTGTTTTGGTGAATGTACACTTGTTTGCTTGAATGCAAATTACGTCAGCTGCTGTAGCTATGCAATGTGGTACCAAAACAACCGAAAAATCTCCATATTTTTAGGTGCACTGTCATATCCATTATAACAAATTTTGCCCACTCGCTAAAAAATGCTATTGTGTTCCTAGCGGCATTGATACACAATACACAGTTTATGGAAATTATTATCTTTGTTGTAACTTCATTTACTTATCCATGTTCTCAACAACTTGTAGCGATGCTTATCAATTTTTTTAATTTATTGACTTTGTGACTTATTCGTGGTATTTTAGTATCTATGCTCCTTCAATTTTCACCTAATGCGCCAATGAAACCACAGGGAGTCGGCGCGGAGGATGTTGATGCTCTCAAAAAGAGAAAGCTTATTAGTTCCCAGTAATTATCTTTTGTTCCTTTCATCTTTCTTACCATTATTATTATTTACTTTATATTTGAAGACCTCATGTTTCTTAATGACACGCTACAAGGATTTGGAAAGGCTATTCCGTGAAGAAAGGCCCCAAGTATGCTCCTAAAAGGAAAAAGGTGGCTACTGATTTGACTCGCGAAAATTTACAGAGGTAATTATGGACTTGGGTTTGAAATGTGATATTGCACAATGAATGTGGCAGTTTAGAGTTATTTATTGCCCGATAAATGATTATTCCAAGTCTTATCTTAGTATCACTACTGTTTATTGGTCTTCTTTACCAATATTCTCTTTTATGGCTAATGATACTTCTTCTACCATCTTGTTAGATAAATAATACAATTGGTATTATAAGATCCTGAATATGTTCAATTGGGGCTGGAGAAAGGCTCCTATATTTAAAATTTTTTTAGGGGTAAATATGCTTTGAGTGTAAGTTATATTTGAATGAAAAGATTTGAAGTGCGCTAATGCAATATAAGTTCTGTTAATTATCTCCAAAAAGATGGCGCCAGTAGGCTATTATCTTAGGTTCGTAAATGAAATCTGTCTCTATAAAAAAAATCTGATGTTTAAATCTCCTGTTTTCTTTGAAGGGGTGATTGGAAGGAGATTGAGTTCAAAGAATATAACTTCCTTGCAAAGGGCCAGCCAACAGAGGGTGGCTGTCTACATCCATTGCTCAAGGCATGGCCATAGTAATATTTCATACTTTGTTGTCATTTGCGTCCATATATATCTGAACACACTGGCTTGTGATGATGCCATTTTTTGGTGAATGTGATGTGCCCATGTGTAGATACTTAATTTGTATCAATATGGATCGCTACTGATTGCAATTTGATTTGGTATCATGAAGGTTAGGCGCCAAATTCAGATGATATTTCTTCAAATGGGGTAAGTTGTGGCATGCTCAAATTCAGATACATACAGATCCTCATTTTACCATATCCACAGTTGCCCCAAATTGCTAAAATTTTTGTTCATGGCATGTAGGTTTGAAGAAATGCCTACAAACAAT
The DNA here is from genome assembly GCA_008636005.1 of Striga asiatica. Taxonomy (NCBI): domain Eukaryota; kingdom Viridiplantae; phylum Streptophyta; class Magnoliopsida; order Lamiales; family Orobanchaceae; genus Striga; species Striga asiatica. Next base: position 1,468,796 of record BKCP01006294.1, read on the forward strand.
TTTGTGGAAAGCAGGTATATCTCTTCTTTTGATTCTTTATTGACCTTGGTACTTGTCTGCCCTTCTGGATATTATAATTGAGAGATATTGATCATGCCCGAACAACTTTATTCAGCTTATCATTTATATTTAGATGCCGGATGATATAATAATCACATGATGATTCCCAGAACAAAATGGAACGAAATGGATGTGACTTTTAAGGATATAATGTGAAGAACCAGGAAAAGGCCAGCAATCCTGTCCTGAATCGAATTTTTGAATAAGTTTGAAAAGAAATAAATGTGGCTATATATCTACGTGGTATAAACTTATTGTGCAAAATTACATGTAACTGCTATGAATACTGGCAGTTCTTTCTTTCTTACAGCTTCTGGAACTTTGATGCACTTTTCCAGCCACAACAGCATCCAGCTCGTGATTCACACGACACTTTCTTCTTAAAAGGTTTTTGCCAAACTTCATTCTGTAACTGTATTATTGGACGTTTGGGTTCTCATCAGTTTCCTTACGTTGGTTCATATTTCACAGAGCCTTCTTTTACAAGAAGTCTACCTGAAGACTATGTTGAGCGAGTTAAACAAGTTCATGAATCTGGTGGTTATGGGTCGAGAGGGTAGGCCGCTGCCAATTATGAATGCATATAATTGGTGAAATCCTTCAGTTCACTTAATAGAATTTCTGCACGTGCCAGGTATGGGTATGAATGGAAGAGAGAGGAAGCAGATAAGAATCTTCTGCGGACACACACTACTGCTGTTTCCTCTAGAATGCTTTATGCACTTGCTCAGGTTAGTGTTGTGGTCGTGGGAGCCTATTTCTCTCTGTTAGTGGTGAAAGTTCGTTTAACCCTAGTTTTTGCCTCAAGTATAGGCATTGAAATTCTATTTGGTTTAAATTTAGATTAATTCAACATTTTTTCTCCTTATTATTGTTGTGAAATTGTTATGCCCATTTTCCCCCTTATTTAGATTAATTCAACATTTTCTTCCTACAGTTTTTTCCCCCTCTATAGTGTGGTTGTATGCCTTTTTTTTTTCCCTCTTTTTTTCTTAGTCTGCAGGATACCTCACTTGTGAACTATCTTTCTGCACCAGGGACCTTTCACTCCCAAAAGATACTATTCAATAGATCGTGTCTTTAGAAATGAAGCTGTAGACCGAACTCATCTTGCCGAATTTCACCAGATAGAAGGTATTTGACTATTTGTAGATAATTTTTTTTAACTAATAAATCTTATGTTACTGTTTTCCATGCTCTTACTAAACCGACTTCTATATGGTTGGTAGGGCTAATTTGTGATCGGGATCTTACTCTTGGACACTTGATAGGAGTTCTCAACGACTTCTTCTCTCGTCTAGGTAAATTTTTACCATCTTCCAAATGGTATTTTCGAAAGAGTTTCAGTATGTCAGCTGATTTCTTCATGGATTTACATTTATATATTTATTTGTCAATGCCGAAATTGTGCAATTCCATCTCTTGGTCTTCAGGAATGTCCAAACTTAAGTTCAAGCCGGCCTACAATCCTTATACTGAGCCCAGCATGGAGATCTTCAGGTACTTTATTTAACTGTTTCTCGCTCGGAGCTTTACCATTATATATAGGAGACCAACAGATTTTTTTTTTATTTTTTTATTTTCGTTCTGCTCTCCCTCAGTTATCACGAAGGTTTGCAGAAATGGGTCGAAGTTGGAAACTCGGGAATGTTCAGACCAGAAATGCTGCTTCCAATGGGGCTTCCGGAAGATGTTCAGGTCATAGCATGGGGGCTTTCACTTGAAAGGTAATCCAATTTTGTTTCCCCTATTTATTGGATAAATCACTGAAAACTATTCTTGAGTTTCAGTCTATTTGTTTGCAAGCCCCTCTTGATATATCAGCCTGTGTTTGTTTTTCAAATATTCTCTTACGAGTTGAGAGCGCTATTCATATATAGAAGCAAATTGCAGTGGATTGTTCGCAACTTTCAGGGAGCGTTTGTTTACGAAAAAAATCAGTTCATACTCAATTCATACTCAAAATGTAACTCAACTTTAATTCAACCCAACTATCATCAATATTATCAATATAATTAAATAATATTAAATAATTATTTTTACACATCACATCAACTTTAACTCACTATTAATACACTCACATAATTTTAACTAACCATCACTTCACATAATTTTTGTCCTACATTATATCAAATCAACTTTAATTATTTTATTTTAATATAAACTCAAAATCTCGCTAACAACTAATCATACCACATTTTTCTAAATTAACCTTAGTTAATGAAATAAATCTATTTTGAGCAAAATGTTTCTCATTCGTTTCTTTTTCCATTTTCGTTACCAGGCCGACTATGATTCTTTACGGGATTGATAACATCAGAGATCTCTTTGGTCACAAGGTAAAATTTAGACTCTTGTATCACAAACCATTGAGAATTTTCTTTTCCGACAAAACTTCATTCATTTTGCACGGTATTGTGTGATTTTAGTCTCATCAAAAGGAATCCAATTTGCCGCCTTGGTCTTTAGCTGGGGATGCCAAACGGCTGTTTTTTAGTAGCTCTTAAGCATTTATTTTTCATTTATTTAAACTGCTTTGAGCATTATGGAAAATAGTCGAAAGTATTGCCAGATTTTGATTACTTTCTGGGATGTATGACAGGGAATTAAATTAGAACTACAAACTTTTCTGCTACAAAACAGAATCAATGGAATATTATGGAGAAATCGGCATCCAAGTTATAGAAAGGTTAAATAGAAATTTATAGCTATAAAGAAGCAAACTTAGTCTAACTTTGGTTTATGGTTGAAAAATAAACACATTTCTAAGGTATTAATTGTACTATTAGTCAAACTTAATAAATTTCTAACCGTCCAAGAATCAGAATAAGAAATGTACAAATTGTACAATCTTTTATATGCTGGTCTGCTCATGAAATAATAATTTGGATATTGTTCTACTTAGATTTTGGTTCATTTAATTTTAATGAATGTATATTTTGTAACTTGAGATTCCGGTTCATTAACTTTTACAAGTCGTTACCGAAGTATTGCTTCATCTTTAGACGAGCGATTGGATAAAATTCTTTTCCAATTATGTAATTTAGCATCAATAATATGTTAGTCACCTGCATTTTCCTGATCATTGCTTTTCTTTTTTCTTTACTTTGTCTCCTAATAATAATGTGTCATCTCTATACAATATAGAGTTTGCAGATATCATCTTCTCTAGAACATGATGATGGTAAACAACTGTTCAAGAATATATTTGATTTTGGTTTATGGGATAATCTTTTACACATTTTAATTCAAAATTAATCTTACTCAAGTCGACTTAGTATTATCAATATTATACATTCATATGAATGTGTGTTGATATAATGGTTGGGAATTGATATGAGCAGCGCCTACACTGGAAGGTACGAAAGTGAAATTGTGTGGTAATCTCGATATAATTGGCACGCACCTATCACAATTACGTATGTATTTTTTTTAAGCATTAATGTTTTCATGATAAAATATTATTTTTTAAAAATTCGAATATCCGATCATTTAAAATATTTGAAAGTTTGCTCTAAATTATATATTTTTAATTCAAAAATGTGAATTTCATTCCAAATTGACCTTTATAATAAATATTGATAATGACTAGAGATTTCATGTTTCCTAACGATGAACTGTGTTTTAGCATTCATATATAATACGCTCTCTTAGCACAACCAACCTGGTCCCATGGTCTAGTGGTCAGGACATTGGACTCTGAATCCAGTAACCCGAGTTCAAATCTCGGTGGGACCTTTTTTTCTTTTTTTTATCCCATCTCATCTTTCCTTTTTTCATTCTAGCAATTTTCAAAGTAAACTACTAGAATCCATTGCTTTTCGCATCATCTATTATAGTGCAGATAACTAAATGGCCTTAAGCCTTCAACAACACAAAATGACCACAATTGGTTAACGTAATTGAGGAGAATAAAACAATCTTTGAATGTAATAAATGCTTGTAATAAGCTTCTCACGTTTCCCTCGTGTGGTATTTTCGTGTTTTAGCCCTGATCATTTTATTAAATTTATACGAGATAAAAAGTGAAAATTATCATGACTTATTGATGAGATATTAACACATGTCACCTGTTGAAGAGTCGTACGTGCAGAGGAGATAGATGATGCCATATGATATTCTGAGAGGTAAGTAGAGTGTCGTGTTTAATGTTAATTGTCTTCCACGTATGCACTAATATAATGTAGGTTGGTCAGCCACGCAAAAAGTATGCATAACAAGTTAACAACAACTAATTTCAAAATACTCGAAACCTGAACAATTATTGTTTCAACTGCGGAAAAGTATTGACTACACATAACATACTCTTTTCTTTCTTGCTTGCAGAAATAAATCAAATATTGGCACTTGCCTGAAGATTATGGACTGGTTGATGCATTTGGGCCAAAACAATGCCCATCAGAACGCATGGGCCGTGGCTTCTGCTGCCAAGGCCTACTGAGCCCACAATGAGGCACGTCCTTTAGAGGTCTCGAAAGTCCACTTGATGGACAGATTTTGGAGGATAAAATTAAAATGAAAGAAACAAAGAGAGAAAAACAGAGCTCACTGCAATTTACTCGGAACAAAAATCTCACATCAACAACAATCAAGAGAAAGAAAAATGGATTTCAAATAGTTACCCCAAAAAAATAAATGTACTTCTTTTTTGTACTTTTTTCCTTCACCCCTCCGAAAAAGAGTGCAGTAGCAACATGAACTAAATTTACAATTCACCAAAAGACCCGTTAGAAAAAAGATGTAAATTACAGAAAAAAAGAATTAATTGTTGACTTCTCTGCTCAAACAACAAGCCTCCCCCTCAAACCAAATCAAGAACAAAATAAACTTTTTTTTTCCCCTCAGTTTTCCCCTTCGAACCCATAAACGAATCGGCTCTCGCTCGTTCCACATAATCGCACCCCATTTTCGCTCCCACTCCAAGACCAAGAATTTACAATCCACATGAAAAATAAATCAAATCGAATCGAATCAAACCAATCCTTCCTCCAAAGGCTCGGGAAATATATCCTTCGAACTCTTCCTAGCCGATGACGAGTTTCCATTATTATTATTACTATTATTATTATCCCCATTAAGGGACCCACTCATCCCAGACCTCTTCCCACTACTCGACTCCTCCACTTTATTCGCTGACGTGGCGGTGGCCGCCGCCACCGCCGCTGGCTGAGCCGCCACGTCAGACGAGCTGTGCCGCCAGCTTCCGAACAATGCAGCATTCCACGAGCCCCTCCGCTCAGAGCTCGTGTGCTGCTGCTCGTCTCTCACGACTTTTAACGGGTTTTCCAAGGCCTTGAGGATGTATCGCATTAAGGGCCGTCTATTGGGCTTTGGGTTAAGGCATGAACGGGCCACGATGGCCATGGCCCAAACCTCCTCGAGAAGGTCCTCGTCGATCATGAGGGTCGGGTCCAAGATGTCGGTCACGAGGTCCTTGTCGTATATGCTGATGTGGCGCATGGTGGAGTCGAGCCAATCCTTGCTGGAGTAGTCGGGGCCGAGTTTTCCGGTCACGAGCTCGAGGAGGACTTTCCCGAAACAGTAAACGTCGTACGCGCATGTCGCGTTAGGCGTGCCTGTGAAAAATTCGGAATATTTTTTTTTTTTTTATGAGATGATGATATGATTGAAATATTAATGAAAGGACCTATAGTTTTCAATTTACTCGATTTTCGATATGCATAATATGTGTATTTATTAACGAGCCAAAAATCGAGCTCCAGCTCGGCTCGTTTATTACTATTAACGAGCCGATTTCGAGCCTTAACGAGCCGATCTCGATCTTTAACAAGCCGAATTATAGAAAATTATATAAAAATTCTCTTTTCGTTCTTAACGACAATGATTGAGGGGATATTCTCTGACCATTACGAAGGTTCGCTTCATTGGTTCAAGGAAAAAACTCTTTTTAGCTCATAACATAAGGTTTCATGTAAAAAATGAAAATGTACAAGAATAGTGACAGGCAAAAAGGTTACTAAATAACAAATACTCAGAAGAAAATAGAAATGAACTATAAGTAAAGATTTTGGCCGGGTACTAATACTATCGAGGATTAATCAATGATTTATTGCTTGAAAAGTAACTATATAAATGTGCGGAATTAATAAAGTTTCGACCTTTGAAGCTTGAAAATTTTTTAAGCCTAGAAATCATTTTCGAAATATGTAATTTATGCAATTTGATTACTATAAGTCTAGATTCACCGACGGCATTGCGAAGCTACACGCAATTAAGGAGGCACATTATAGAGAAACAAAAGATATATATTATGACATAAACGAATATAATAACAGATATGTAAATACCTGAAGAACCTTGGTCGGATGACCTGCAAACATGGAAATGAATGAATGATAAATAAGGTTACAGCAAATCAACAATAGGGAAAATAATATTGATTGCAGTAGTAAAAGATAATAAGTATGATAATATTCGGAAAATAGCATTATCATCTTTCTCTTTCTTGTTTCATTTGTTTATTATGTAACTAATATGCACAAGGGACTTTGCATACAAATTTGTTTCACTTTACATTAGACACCTCAATAGTGAGAATGAGAGCTTCATATATTCGATTTTCCATCCAAAGACAAAAATTATAGATATTTAAGAATATATATATAATTGCAAAAGTAAATAAATACTCACTGTGGCAACCGAAGAAACTTTGTAATCCGACTTTGATGAATATCACCTTCCTGAGCACAAACCTCACTCAAACTTCCTAACCGAACTTCGAACTTATCATCGAGAAGTATGCTGCTGGCTTGAACATCTCTTCAGAAATACAAAGTACAAACAAAATAAATGAACATCGTTCAGAGATAAAACTAAAGGGCAGAAAATGATTTACAAAACCAAACTTTATGAAGAACAAATGCTAGCTCTAGTTCTCTTCTAGCATGGAATAATCAAACGAAACTAACTTCAGAATCAAAGAACGTGTAAATGTTCTCAGTGTACACAAACATACAAAAAGCTGCAATCATTAACTATTTTAAACGAGTGTTCATAATATATTTTATGATAAATCTCGCTCATTTAATTCACTCTTTTACTATTTTCTACGTTCGAGATAATCTAACTCCCGTGAAGGAAATGTATTAGATTCGTACAATACATTATGAGTGGCCATCACAACACAAACATAAATGTGTGTGATCAAATCTTTAAAGCGCTGAGAGTAAATGTCCGATTTTGACCTAAACCACTTGCTGAAGTTGAGTTCATAAATTCGAACATGTAAAGCGATTCCATTACTTTAGTCAGAGCCATGCAATATGAAAACAACTAAAATAACATAATATACGCTCTTTCCCATTCACATAAATATCATCAATAAGAAACAATAAAGCATAATATAACAGCAAGCCCATATTAAAACCCACATCACAGCCCCACGAGTCAAAAAGGGGGCAATAAATATCATCAAATAAAATAGTACCTGTGCACTAGCGGCGGATTACACTCGTGATGCAGATAAGAAAGCCCCTCGGCTGCCCCAATCGCGATCTTCAGCCTTGTTATCCAATCCAACGACTGCAAACTCCCGTCCGGCCCCACCTTCCTAAACAGAGAGCTCGACAAATCGACATTCGGCATGTATTTGTACACCAAAAACTTCTCATCCTCTTTTTCCAAACAATGCCCCACGAGAGGAACCAGTCTCGGGTGCGAGACTTTACTGAAAAGGTCCAATTCCGAAACGTACAATTCCTTCTTAACTGACGAGCTGAGGTCGAACTTCTTCACGACTATAGGCTCCCCACCCTCGAGCAACCCACGGTACAAATCACCCGAGTGCCCCTTTTTCAATAAATTCTTCTCGTTAAAATCGCCGGTGAACTCAAGAATCTTCTCGTACGCGAAAGTTTCCCCGAGGCTCGCGAAGTCGAGAATCGGGCCCTCGGGCGGCGGTAACGGGCCTGCAGGGACGGGCCCAACTGTGACGACACCCCTCTGGCTAGTCTGGGCCCGCCTTCGCTTGCACACGATGATAAGTAATATGATAATAAGTAAAAGAATCACGATAAGCCCGACTCCTCCCAATACAGAAGCTAATAAAATGATCGACCTACGGTTGCTCCTGGCCGACGGACGATGAGGTGGCAGAGGCGCGTTTGGCTGTCCGAAATTGTCGAAAACTAAATTCCGGTCGGCGTAAAACGAGGAGCACTCGGTGAGGCTTCTCTGGGTGGTTGAGTTCCGGAGGCAATTCCGGTCGAGGAATTGTGTGGGCCCACGTGCGTAGATTGGGATAGGGCCTTGGAAGTAATTTCTCGATAAGTCTACGAAACTAAACCTCGTGATAAAGGGAGTTAAACTTCCGTAAAACGAGTTTTCGGATATGTTTAACACTGAGGCACTACTACTATCATTAGTAAGTCTTGGACTTGGAGGAGTGGTGCTCGGGAGTATACCGGTGAAGTTGTTAGCAGACACGTCGAGAAATTGCAATGATGGAATCGACCAAAGCGTATCTGAAAGTATTCAGTATTCAGTATATTCACCATTAAATGATTAGAGCTCGAAATATGAAAAAGAACTAAAAATGCGAATCGAGACAAAATCGAATTACCAGGCAGCTGTCCTGTGAGGAAATTGCTCCCGATTAATAACCGCCGGAGGTTTCTGAGGGCTCGGAAATCCGGTGGCAAAGGGCCCGACAGGGAATTGAAACCGAGATCAAGATCGATCAGGCTCGAAAGGCTGACGAGTTGTGTGGGAATCGAAGAGGAGAAGCTGTTCCTCGATAGATTCAACAACTGCAGCTCGGAAAATGTTCCGATTTCGGGAGGAATTGGTCCCGACAAGAAATTTGACGACAAATCGAGTACAGTGAGGTTACCCAGTGAGGCGAAGGCTGCCGGAGTCTGGCCGGTGAGCATATTCTGCGAGAGATCGAGCACATTGAGAGCCGTTAACTGGACTAAGCTCGACGGAATATCACCCGTCAGGTTGTTGCTGGACAAATACAGCTCGACTAAGCCGCTCAAATTGCCTAGGGTTGCTGGGATAACACCGTTGACGGAGCAAGACCTGAGATCGAGCACCTGGAGTGCGCCGAGCTCCGAGCCGAGCCATTCTGGGATCGAGCCGGGTAGCGCGAAATTCGAGGCGTTGAATGAGGACAAAAGGGTCAGATTACGGAGGGCATCGACCGAGAATTGAGGGTTTCGACTGCCCCTTCTTGTTCTCCGGAAGCCGGAGATGTTTATTCCGGTGACTCTGCCGTCGGAGCACTGGATTCCGACCCACGACGCGCACGGGTCGGATTTTATGGGCCATTCTCTGGCCCGCAACCCTAACGAAGATCTCAACTCGAGCAAAGACGACCTGTCCTGCCCGGAAATCGAAATTCGCTGCCCTAAAGGACGGCCCCAAAGCAGGAAGAACAAAGATAAGCAGAGAAAAACCGCCCGATCCACCATTGCTGCTCAAACTTCATCGAGCTTGGGAAAACGAAACAGCCCTTGCATTCATACAGGCATTCGCAGTTCTTAAGGATATTTCAGGGGCTGAGAGGGTCTGTTTCGATTGCATATCCTAGTCGGATAATAGATGAAAGCTGTAAAGATTGGAGCCTTTTCCTTTTTCCTTTTTCTTTTTTCTTACCTTTTTGTCAAAATGATGAGTTGAAAGTGGATCAGAGGAAGAAGCTCTGACTTGATTCCTTCTTCAAAACTCCATTCCTTTTGTTCTCATTTGGGATTAAAGAACTAAAAAAACAAAGGAAAAAATAAATCTCCCTCAATCTCTCTCTCCTGAATTTTCCCGTCGACGGAGTAGAGAGAGAAAGTGGGCTTTTGGCTTTTCAAAAAAAGAAAGGGGGGTTTTTTAGGTGTAGAGTAGAAAGAGAAACAAAATGGGGATGAAAAATTAGCAGAATAATCAGTGATGTTAACAGTAGAGAAGACCAGCTTTCTCTCTCTCAGTTCTGAAATAATCTGAAAAAGGTAAATAAAATAAAAAAATATAAATTATATAAACACAGCAAGAAAAGTGCTAATCGTTGGTAATTATTTCCCTTTTTTCTTTTTCCCAATTTGAAAGTACAGTTGTTCACCGGAGAGAGGCTCCGGTGAACGTCAATCGCTGATCGTTGGTGATACCGTCGGGCGCACGGCTCATCTGAAATATTTTTCATGCTTCGGTACATTGTACTTTCCGCGGCCCATGTTGTACATTCGCCACTAGTTTACTCCATCGGTAGTACTCAAAATTGCTTTTAATAGTTTCTCTATTGATTATTATCAATTTGTATATGTCATGGGTCAAAATTAGTTAAATATATTAAAATTTGATTAAGAAAATTTGTTTAGAAATGTATATTTTTATAGTGGAAATATATATTTTTATTTATGTACAAAAAGTGTTATACATAAAAATATAATTTTATCCAATACCAATGTCCTCAAATAGTCGATTTATCCAGTACCAATGTCCTCAAATAGTCAACTCATTTACTTGACTAAACAGATAATTAACAATAAATCAGCAATTGAACAAGGGCAATCAATCTATAATTGTATTCCTTTGGATATGTACAATCACTCTATATGGATACTGATACATGTGGGATGCTATATTACAAAAAATATTTTTATTTAAATATGATAAAATTATTTAAGATAATATGAAATTATATTTTCCGCAATATTTTATTAAGTAATAATATGATATTTATTTATTTACTGTTATTGTTAATTTCTCTATATATATATATTATATTTTTTTATTATTTAATATATAAATTTTATTATTTATAAGTTTATAAAATATTATGAATGTATAAGATTATATGATATTTGCATACAAATTACTTGTATGTACTTATAAAATTGTCGTTTATCAGCCTTATAATTTTTTCAACAATTCATAATTGTCGTTTATCATAGTCTTATAATTTTTTCAACAATTCATAATTTGCAAATTGTTTGATAATTGACCAATAGTTAACCCATAATATTTATCTTCCGCTATAATTATTAAGTGCATTAAATGTTAAAAACTTTGATAGATAAATTTTATATTTTTAGTAACATTAATCCTTATGCAACACACAAATGTTTAATAGTTAAATATTTTATTTTTGTGTTTTTTATTTTTTAGTTATATTTATTTCTTTAATTCATTTTTTCAACCTATAGAATTAGTTACATAGTATCTATTCGAATATATAGATATATTATATATTTCCCTAATTACCAAGTATTATAATTAAATTGTTATACATTGCTATTTTATTAACTTAACTTTCATTTATAAAATAGTATATAAGAAAAAATATATATATTTAAAAATTGAATAGTTTTTTAATGTACATAGATACTTTTAAGGTGAAATTTATAATTTTGAATTGCACCCGACCATCAAATTTGATTTTTATTATTATATTGTTTAAATTTTCAATAGTATCGTCATTGCATATGATATATTCAATGAGGATGTACCCTTTTATAGTTAAATTTACTATATTTCAAATTTTTTTATTAATATTTTAAATTTTATTTTAAGTTAATATAATTTAAACATAGTTATTCTTATTATTTTATTAAATAATTAAGAACTTTTGAATAGTGAATATAACTAATTAAATTAATACCTATAGATGATAATATATTTAACCAAATCAATTACAATAATAATTTTTTGAATTGTGTCAATAAATTGTATTAAATTAATATAAGATCTTATTGAAAATATATGTAATAAATATACGGTCAAAATTTCAATTTAAACCAATTTGTAGTTAATGAATAATAGTCATTGAGTGTATAAAAATTAAATATATTTTTCATGCATAAGATTTGCTAATAAATAAATATTAATTAAATGCCAAACATAGACGAAAAATTTTCCCGCCCAAAATCATGCTAATTATGACAATAATGATTGGTTCATTATATAGATACAGATATAGATATAGATATAGATATAGATATAAATATAGATATAGATACGTATTGTTAAATTGAAATTTTATGCCTTAAAAAACATTCGTATATACATTTTTATTAAAATTATAAGACAATTCAACCTGCCTAATTTTTAGACCGAAACCAAGAAATGTGTGAAATAATTAATCAAACATATAAGGATATATATGTCCCCTTTTTAAATGATGAAATTGATGGGGGAATCATGTTGGTATAATAAATTTCAATAATCTGATTTTTTTTTTTTTCCCTTTTATGATTGTGAACTTATATGACCTCTAAACCTACTCTGTTGACATGCATGCTCAACATAATACTACTTTAATTACGAAGTTAGGAACAAAAATTTTATTGAGTTTGATTTCCCTAAAATTAGTATATTACAAAACGAGCAAAAATATCATAAATGTTGGTAAAAAAATGGCTTAACAGTCGTACGAACAAATTTATCATGCTTTGTTACATCATAAACCTTCAATACTCTTACATTATTTTCCAAAAGTTATATATTCATAATATTTGCATTTCTATTGTAAAATTACGCATATTTAATGGAAATAAACTATCTAAAGCATCAAAATATATTGATAATTTTTTTCATGATGCCGGTCCAAGTTAAAAAATTGCCCCACCCTAAATTAAGAGCTTATTTGGTATATTATAATTAACTTAGGTGATTGACAAATGGGTCTCTATTTTTATATATATTATATTAAAGGGAGTGAGTGTGTAACAGTTGGAGCTTTCAAAAAGACTTGCTAGTTTAAAGTAAAGTCTGCAAAATGATTATATTGTATTTAATTTCAGTATATATTAAATGGGGTTAGTTTTATTATTGTTTCGCAGAGTTGGAAAATCATTTATCTGGCAATTAAACTTGCACAGACAATCATCTCTTGCATTCACTGGTTTTAATTTTTACAGCTGGTACAGCAAAAATAAAAAATAAAAAAAGATGGAATTTTATTGCAGACATTATGTAGATAAATTAGTATACAATGTTATTACATACATTCACTCATACAATAATATTGTTAGCAGGCAATTTAATTATAAATTTGAATGTCTAACTTTGCGAAATAATATAACTAAAAAGTATGACATTTCATAATATAATTATTTAATTTTTGCTATAAGAAAGTATGACATATTGACTTGTGGTGAGGTTGTCTTATGCAATAATTTGTGGCTTGTAAAGTAAAATCCTGCTATATATGTGAGACTTTTAATTTCAAGGGATTTCTGAGAATCATGAGGTTAAATGCAGAAAATTGTACCTAATAATTACACATATCCAAAATAGTGTATTGTGAATCATAAATCTATATCTATATATATATATATATATATAATTGCTAGCAAAGCAATTAATAAAACTTTTTTTGTTTTCCCGCCTTTTTTCGTTACTTTTGCATTAATTATAATTATATGTTTTTTTTTTTATTTTATTTTAAAATTGTTACTATTAACTAATAATGAAGGTACATTAAATATTATTCTAATCTAAAGCTTTTGTCAAATTATATATTTATAATTATTATTTCTTTTTTTTTACCACATTAAGCAAGTTTTTTTTTAAAAAAAAAATATTTTTTATAGCATGACCAAACCCTTTAAAATTTTGTACACAATTGCTATAATAATAATTTCAATATTTTTTATCCAATTAATTGTCATAATCATCCAAGATTGCATAAGTTTAAATATTGGCTCACATATTTTGTAGTCAGATTGAAAATTAGCTAATAACGAGTAACTAATTGTACGAAAGAATATAGGATAACAGAATAATTAATTAGACTAGCGGCAATATCAGCAATTTATAAATTAACGTTTTGTATGTTATGATTTTGTATAGCTACTTTTAAAATTTTATATGTTGCTTTTTATTATTTTATAAATTATCTCTAATTAAAAATAAGTTAATTAATTAGAGAATTTGACGACTAGTCAATCATATAAATTGAAGAACTTTTATTATATGTTATTACTGGTTTTTACAAACATCTTTCTCATTTTTTTTATGCGAATGTAACAATAAAAAGAGCAGGTAAAATGTCAACATCTTGATTCAAATTATATTTTAAACGTCTGCTTTAAGAAAAAGAATTTTAATATCTTTTTTTACCTATCTATTTATGAGGGGTATCTAGAGCTGGTGGGAGGGTGATGACCATTTTAATTATTTAAGCAGTGTTTTTGCAGTGTTGGTATTGTTTGTCTAATTAATAAAGAACAGAGNGGTCCTTATGTTCATATTTATATCATTGATAGCCATGGATGCAAGAGATATAACATAAGTAATAATATTTATATTTTTTATTGTTTTTTATTTTTATTTTTTCCAATCGCTTTAAGAAGAATACACATATGACTATTTAATATATATGAATTTGATTTTTTCAGAAGCGTATAAAATGTTCTGAATGCCTATTGTCTTAAATAAGATATTTGTATAAAAATAATTATATTGGTGTATATAAAAGTATATTTTTTTTAAAAAATATTATGAACTTTTTAACAATTCACATATGGTTCAATGCAAAGTTTAATTCAACAACAACAACAACATACCCAATATATGGTTCAATGCAAAGTTTAATTCATCACTTTATTTTATTTTTACTATAGTGTTGCATGCAATATCATCCATATAGTTATTTTTTTCTTTTAAGAAATGTTAACTATTATAAATTTACTAGTTTTACCCCGTGCATTTACACGAAAAGCGATATAATAGAAGAGAAAATAATTAAAAACATAGAATAAAATAAAAATCATAACTTAATAAATGAGAAAAAAATTAATTTAAAAAGTGAATCTAAATATTATTAAACACTATTTTATATACAACATTCGTAGTTTTCCTATCGTCAGAATCCTCATCACAACAAATCATTGTCATTAAACCTATTCGATTCGTGACTATGAGATATGATTTTTCAAAATATTTAATGTATCTTTGTAATATCCAAAAAATATTTATTTTATTATTGTATGACTGCAATAGAAAATAAGAATATTTGTAGTCATTCTTAATTAGTTGTGAAATATGTATTTATATAATACCAAAAACATATATAGTATCAAAATAAAACAAAAATATTTTGTATTCAGGACATAAAAAGGCATAACAGAAATGGGTACTATCCAAAATGAGACTTGTCAAAGTAAATTGTGTAACTGAAAGTTACTTATTATTATTAAGTGGTAAACATATTATTATTAAATGAACTCATATTATTATTTGTTGGCTGAATAAAATTTATTGAAGTTTGCCAGCAATTATATATATATATATATATATATATATATATATATTTCATGCCTATTTATTGTAATACTATAATTTTTGGTGTATATAATTTTTTAAATAATATATATTCCATATATATTATATTTATTATTTCGTTGAGTACCAAATGTCACAATTTTTTAGTTATGGTACTTGAGTATAAATTATTTATTTGCTCATTTTTATTTAACAAATATATGATTAGAATTTTAATTTTTCATAAATTAGAATATACATATTTTTACGTGTATATATATACACATATATATTATTTCACCCCAACTACCAAAATATTAATTATAATAATATATATTATGCACGCATCAATATTTTTATACATACAAATGAATGGATATATATGTCTGCATATGTATGTATGTATGTTATGTATGTATGTATATATATACACTATTTCTTAAATAAAAAATGATCAATTTGGGCAATAGTATACTCTTGGCTAATTTTGATACCTTTTAGATTAGGTCTCCCATTTATGAATCATATACTTTAAATGATAAATTAATATTATCAGTTTGATAAATGCATTATTAAATACAGAATTTTTGAAATATAATTTGATTTTGTATTATTCATATCAAGAATCTTAAATTTATAGAAATTCATATCTTATAATTCAATATTATTGAATTTTGGTTGAAAATTTTAAGTAGAAAAGTATATGTTAATTATAACAAAATAAATTGGTCCATTATATAATTTATATTTTTGTTAATACACGAAGATATAATTAACAATTAAAATAATGATATTTGATGTATAAAATCAAACTACCATATAAATCACCAATGTTTTGTATGATGTCGTTGGGAGCGGCCCCGTTATATTTTTATAACAAAAATGTTTACTTATATTTTATATAATATCGTTGTTTTTGTTTAGTTTGTTTCTTAAACTTACTACTCAAATAAATTTTTGTTGATCCGACTAACCCATTGGAAGTGTCGTTATATTTCTGTAATAAAATTGTATGATTGTTATATTTTTATTTATGTTAGTTTCTAGAATATGTATGGTAATTGTCTTACTTAAACAGCAAAACTGGAATAGCACAGTTGTATTTTTTGCCTGAAGTGAAAGGTAAACAATGAGATAATCTAGAGTAAAATATTCATCCTTTTTTTTTTATGATTTCTGCAAATTTGTGTAGCACACTTTCTAATTTGTAGAAGCAATAGGAGCATCATTATCATTATATATTACGTAATACCAATGATGGTAAAAGGATCTTATTTCATAGTACACATTTCATATTAATTTCTCAGTTATTAAAGTTTGGTGAATGATAGTATAAGTATGTATTTTTATTTCATGGATATTGATGGCTCAACTTGTCTAATAGTTAGGCAACTCACACGAGAATCTATACTTATATAATAAGCCATCCTATTTACTAAATTTAGTAGGAAGAAAAGTCAAAGGACAATTAATGCATTCTATTTCCATCATTTTTCCAATTGTATTATTATTTTATAGCTAAAAAATCGGTCTGCATTAATTCCATCTTTAATTGATGTGTTTTGCAATTAAATCGGACATATAGACTCCAAGTAAAAACATGTCTCATTTCAAATTTAAATTTAAATCTTAAAATTTCTTATTATTTTGTTACATTAAAATCTTAAATGAATTGTTTGCCATAAAATCGGACAGAATAATAATTGCATAGAATTCAAGTAAAAACATGTCTCATTTAAAATTTAAATTTTAAAATTCTTTATCATTTTGTTACATTTCCAAATGATTTGTTTCCACATAACTTGTCCGTTAATATCTCTCATGAATCGCACGAGCTACCAACGGACAAGTTATGTGGAAATGACTCATTTAATACTTATGTTCCGTACATCGCACGGGCTACATACTAGTTTCTGAGTATATATTCACTGGTTTTTAGTATGTACAATGCACGAGAGAATTATTATGAAGGTTTCCAATTACAATAACTTATAATTTATTTATTTATTGAATTTATTAAAATATATGGCATAACAATTTACCATTTATTTTAAAGCCGAATGAGTGGTTTAGTGCTTTTACATACGAACATTATATAGTTTATCATCTAAATAGTATACACTTGTTGTTTATAATAATTTTGTACCTAGTTTTTTAAGTACAATATTTTTACATATATGGAAATAAATGATAAATCACACATTGTTTGGATACTTTATTGCCAAAAATCAAATTACAAGCTATGGGGATATCGTAATTGCATGAATTTAATTGTTTTCAACCACAGATAATGGTAATACTACTATTTTTTTCTTTTCTTTTTTTAGTTAATATCTAAAAATCAAGTAGAATACTACAAAAAAAAATAATGTTATATTCCAACTGAAAATCCTACGGTAATATATTCCAATGGAAATTCCAACGGATATTCCAATGGTATAGCTTCCGTTGGAATCATTCCAACGAAAATATTTCGTTGGAATATATTTTTCATTGAAATTTTAGATGGAATTTGATGATTCCAACGGCTTTTGACCGTAGGAATTTCCGTTGGAATTTTTATTTCCATCACCGTTGGAAAATCTACCGTTGGAATCGTCAAAATCCAACGGAAATTCTAATGGAAAACTCATTCCAACGGAATATTTTTGTTGGTATTTCTGTTGGAATAATTCAAACGGAAATAATAACATTGAAATATGCATTGGAATTGTCGTTGGAATTCTATTGGAATATAATTCCGTTGGAATTTCATCATTTTCTTGTAGTGGAAGTAATGGTAATCTTATATTACAGATATAGATAAAATAGACAACAAATTCAATTGATCTTTTTCTATTTTATTAATTTTTATTTATAGATATAAATGTCATTTATCAAATATATATAACATGAAAGTGAATCGAAAAATACCATCAAAAAAATAATGTTCTAAAAGCATCTTAAATAATAATCTATTCAAAATGGCACACTAAATGTAGACATGCATTGTTATAAATTAACATAAATAATAGAAATATGAAGAAAAGTTCAAATTAATCAACACTTTGACAGAATATAAATCCAGCCATGTAAATTTTACCCTCCAAATTAATTAGTGTATCATATTTAATTTAAAATATCCGTTGGATGCATTTTATTGCAAATGTAAAAGACTGTTTTTAAATCATGATTGGATGCATTTTATTGCAAATGTAAAAGACTGTTTTTAAATGCATGGACCAAAATCATATATAATTTCAGAATGCGCTGAGTCTACGTGGCAAACTCTCATGGTTCGTATTCCTATTTGGCAAAAAATCATGCTTTGGAGTTAGGCTTGAATATAAATTAATATTTGTATTAATTGTATTTTAATATCATTTCCTATTATAATCATTAAAGTGAAAATATATTTTAAAAGTTGATTTTTTTTTTTCGAAACGATAGGAATTTTAATATTTTATAACTAACACACATAATTACAAATAGAGTTCGGCCAAAAGCCGAATCTAGAGAGAGGACATCCCGGAGGAGCCTAAATACCACAACGCACCCACGATAATAAAAAACTCCTAACAGGAGAATCTAGATCCCACATGGAATAATAAAGTCTAACTCCCAACAGGAGAATACCTAACTCCCAACAGGAGAATCTAGATCCCAATCGGGATAATTACACTAACAAAGGAACAAGAAAACACATAAAAACACAATCACAATACAAAACACAAACCCAAAAAACACAAAACAAAAAAGAGCCCTTCCCACGAACGGTCTAACACACCAGCCCAAACACAACGGCAACACCACGATCAACCTCCAACCAGCTGGACCACGGCCCGAGTTTCAACACCAGAAACTGCCAATCACGGCCTAACTAGAATCGAAACACCAAAACCATGACCCGCGCCTAGGCGACCGACCACAACCCTTCAGCCGGAGGTCAGACGAACAGCCACCCCACACCACACAACCACCACCTCAAACCGAGCCACACCACAGCCAGGCCCGGCGCAACGGCCGGCTCTTCTTCCCTAACACCAGGGGAAAAAGAAACCGAAGAGTAGGCAGCCTCCGTCCTCCGCCCCGACCACCAACGCGGCAATCGGAACCGCAACCCGCCCCGGAAGAACACCACAGCCCTCCTCCGCGTTGCTGCCATGGAAACCGGCGAATTCGTCTCGAGATGGCAGCCCTAATCCACTGAAGACCACTCAGGACCGACCGACTCCACAACCTCTCGCGAAGATGAGATCCGGTAGCTAATCGAGGACATGCCGCAAGCCAGGAACCGGTCACTGTCGAGAAGACCGGCGGCTCCGCCGGGGAAGGCAAGGAATTTTCAATTTGGGGCTTTTTCTATCGGAGAGAGAAAAGTTTTTCAAAGAGAGAGAAAAAATCTTGTGCACGTACTACATATATTTTAAAAATTGATAACTTTTGTACTTTTTATCACTTTTACATATATAATATATTAATCATCTTTTCATGAGCTTCGATTTGACATCCATATTGTATATATAAAATAAAATAATTATATTTATCTTTACAATAATAAAAAAATTATTTATTAAAATTAATTAGAAAATAAAATTATTATCAATTAATATATTTATGTTTAATGTATTTATATGTTATAAGGTAGAAAATTTATTATAATATAACACATATAAGTCGCACAAGTAACATGTGTCATACTAAAATATATAATAATATACTCTCTCCTATTTTTATTTTTTGTCACTTTGGCTTAATTGATCATTGATAAAATAAATGGCGTTTTAGATATTTTTTTCATATTTTTCTATTTTTAACCCTTCGTCTAATACACAGTGTTTCTTCATATCTCATCTCCATTATTTCTCATAACATCCATTAAATAGGGTTAATATTGTAAAGAAAAAAAATCTTAATTAGTGTGTTGGATTTGAATTGATATTATGAAGTCCGTTTGTATTTTACTATTTATTTATATATATATATAATACAAAACATTAATATATATCCTTATAAATAAAATTTAAATTTATTTATCAAACTAAATCAAGTTATATCAAATAAAATTATAAATTATATTATAAAGTAATAGAAATTGGTATGTATTTTTTAAAAAATGATATTTATTTCGAATCTAGTTGATATGTTGTCAATGTAATAAAAATAAATAATTATTTATATAATTTATAAAATTACATATAAAGTTAAAAAAACCTGTGAACCACGACTGATACGACACTTGATGTATTAGGCATCTAATTAAGTAAAAAAATTAATCTATTTTTTTTAATATTAAATAAATATATTCTACACTTATGCATATACATATCACAATATTATTTCTATGTATTTAAGATATATATTTTTGTACTTATGTAATAGTAAATAATATCGATATTTTTATATGATATAAGTAAAAAAATTCAACACGGGTTGACATTTTCATTTAATGTACGGGTGTTTAATTATTATAATTAAAAAAATATAATTTAACAATTTAATTAAAACCCAAAGTAATGTTTTATATAAAATTAAATTATTTTAGTTTTTTTAAAAAAATAAAAAAAATTTATATTTTTTACAAAAACTTTCTAATTCAACACCCGTGTAATACACGGATATTGTACTAGTACATATTATTGCAAAATATCATCGATTATTTAACTGAATTTCTATATTGAGCACCATTTTTTCAAGTGTTCACGGTTCAAAATGAATTGATTTTATCGAATATCTCGTTGGGTCGGCTATCGCCCTTATATATAATTTCAGAATGCGTTGAGTCTAAGTGATAGACTCGTATGCTTAGTAAGCTTATTGGCATATATTTGTGCTTTGTATTAACAAATGTATTGGTTTGGTTTTGATTATTAGGCTTGAGAATTATCATTAACTATTTTAATTTTCCTTTTTTCTTAAGTTACCATATACTATTCTTACATTTTCCTATTTGATTCATATTTAACTATTATAAACATGTATACTTTTTATTTCTAAGTCTTTATAATTTTTTTATTTGTATTTTATTTTTTATATATGACAAATCAAAATAATCAGATTTTAAATATTTTCGATTTGACATTCATATTGCATATATAAAATAAAAATAATTTCAGCTATTTTTATAAACAAAACTAATTTATCAACAAATCGATTTCAAAAATATCAAATAACAATATAAATTATTTTATAAAAGTAATAAAAATTTAATTCATCAATACACCATAAAATAATAACTTTAATGTATTTCTTTTATAAATTATGGATAGAATATTGGAATAAAGTATTACGTAAAATAAATTTTAAGAAATATTGTTTCTCAATATATTAAAATTTAAGAAATATTAATTCTCGATTTAAATATATTATATAAAGAGATGAGTTATTATATTGTTTAAAATAATAAATATAAAGAATATCATAATTAAATATAATAAATATTTTACATTATATAAAGTTAGAGAATAAAACATTTATGCATAAATTCATATTCTTAATTATTAAATTATATGAACTTAAAATACTTAAAAATACTTAAAAATTTAATAAATGAGAAACGGGTGTCTCTATAAATATAAAATAATTCACAATGCAATAAAATTTATTTTTTTTATGAATTAGAATAAAATATATTAAAATATAATTCAGAAGTATCATTTTGACAAATTTAGTGTAAAGTACGGCACACCGTTTTGAAGTAATTATCACTTTGTTAGTTATTTATTGTTGTTGTTTATTCATCATATCTAATTTTACAATAAATATATAAATTATTTGAATTTTTTTATTGTACAAATATTAATATATTTAAGTACACGTATAGTGCACATGTATCGTACTAGTTCAATATGTAGGTTAAATAATTTCTTAGTTAGTTATATGGAAATCTAGAAGATGGATAAATAGTGAAAATCATTAAGATTTATGTACTTAATAAATAAAAAACAAATCTATATATATATAAAGAGGTTGTTGGTAAAATTATTTTTAGAAACTTTGACCAAATAAATATAATATTTGACTTACTATTAATGGAATGTTCGAAAAAACACATGTAAATCTTTAGAAACAAAATTTTAATCCTATTTTTTCGGTAACAAATTTGGAGATTCTTATGGCAAAGTTTGAATCCCATTTTTTGCGTATCATATTTTATTTTTTTTTACCAAAATTTAAATCATATCTTTTTTGGTAACAAATATAGAGATTCTTAAGCAAAAAATGTGTCAAATATTTATGAAAATAATTCTACATACAAATCAATTTAAAAACCGTGCAAATTGGATACAAATTTACGAAACAAATAGTTGTATAATTTCTAACCAATTCTTCCAATCTTATTGAATAATTTTTTCTTTCAAAAAAAGTGTGTAAATTAGTTAAAATCACGTGCAATTTTTATTTTGAAATAAAACTGATATTTGAACGGGATGTACATTTAAAATTGTGCCCACATTTTTTGGTAACAAAAGCGGTTCATCTTTGATATTTAAAGTCACTTTATCCAATTATTTAGGAAAATTTGTGTGCAACTTTTCAAAATTTAAATGCATCGATTGGTTGTGACAAATATTTGGGTTATAGGTTTGATGCTCACTGAAGAACAAATCAAGAACCTAGCCCTTGCTGAGATTGATAATTTATTGAGATGTCGTGGGTCAAGTCTTCGTGAATACTCAACTATGTCATTTCCGGATAGGGAGAACATCAATTCAAGTTCGAATCGTCTAATTTTGGACGAATTGAATTATGATCGAAAGACCCTCGCTGTTGAACACGATATGCTTCTTAAGAAAATGACAGCCGAACATAGGAGTATCTACTCAAGAATTATGTTCGCTGTTGAATCCGGCCAAGGAAGACTCTTTTTTGTATATGGGTATGGTGGAACTGGGAAGACGTACCTATAGAGGACTTTATCTACTGGTTTGAGATCCAAAGGCGACATAGTCTTATGCGTCGCATCCAGCGGGATAGCATCGCTTTTGTTGCCAGGTGGACGAACAACGAATTCTCGATTTGCTATACCATTGAATCCCCACCAGGATTTGCAACATCAATCAGTCAAGCCCTCTAGCGGAATTGATAATTCGTGTTTCTCTAATAGTATGGGATGGAGCACCAATGATGCACAAGCATTGTTTCGAAGCTGTACAAACATCGCTGTTGGGTATTATGGGAGCAATTGATCCTTTGAACTTAAACAAACCGTTTGGTGGGAAGCCGGTTGTGTAATTTGGTGGAGATTTTCGACAAATCCTTCCTGTCATTCCAAATGGTAGCCGTCAGGACATAGTCAATGCTGCCATTAATGCTTCTGAGTTCTGACATATGGAGAAGTTGTACTGTGCTACGAAAAATATGCGCCTTCAGGGACTTGCTAATTCGGATGAACGTGATGAGCTTGCACGGTTTGCAGATTGGATAGCCAACATCGGAGATGGAACTATCGGGGGGTCGAATGATGGATTGTAGCTATACACATACTCGAGGACATTTTGCTTCAGCCATCTGATGATCATATTGCTCAAATCGTTGAAAGCACATATCCAATGTATAAAGAGGCACCTGACGATCCAAGTTATTTGAAGGATAGAGCTATATTAGCGCCGACGTTGGATGTGGTCGAGTCTATCAATGAGTACACGACATCATTGAATTTGTTGGATGGTCGTATGTACTTGAGCTCTGACAGTACGTGCAAATCGGATTCTAATAATAATTTCTTGTCTGATCTCCATACGCCTGAGTTTTTGAATAGTATCAAGTGTTTCGGAATACCGAACAATGAGTTGTATTTGAAGATTGGAACTCCAGTCATGTTGTTGCGGAACATGAATCATTCTATGGGTTTGTGTAATGGGACACGATTGTTGTGACAAAGCTACCACTGATGTTCTTGAGTGTAAGAAATCTCACAAGAGATCAGGCTGGTGATAAGGTGTTGATTCTAAGAATGGCCATAACATCTTCTGATGTTAGAATTCCTTTCAAGTTCCAGCGGTGACAGTTTCCCATCATGGTTTCTTATGCCATGACTATAAACAAAAGCCAAGGACAATCATTATCTCATGTTGGCTTATTTTTTAAGAAATCAGTGTTCAGTCATGGCCAATTATATGTTGCTATCTCCCGTGTCACTAGCCGAAGAGGTTTAAAAATCTTAATTTGTGGCGAAGATGACATGTCAAATAATCAAACCAATAATGTTGTATATAGAGAAGTATTCAATAATATATGATCTTTCAGTTTAATTATATGTTTATATGTCTATTTTAATCATGATCATTGCATTATTACACAATTTATATACAAAATTGTCTTTTAAAAAACGTATAGATAATAATATCCCCGTACATTGCATGGGTGATTACTAGTTTTCTAATAATAAAATAGTTGCACCGGAGAGCAGGGGTCATGGGCCTTAATGCGTNAAATAGAGTTAAGTGTGAGCCTTGTGATGTGGTCAAATCCCATATCTGAGTCAACTCAACAATTTTATATTGTGGATGGGATTTAATGGGCTAGCACTATGATCTCTCTATTTAAAAAATAAAAATAAAAAAATGACATGGCATCAATAAATATCTAAATACAAAATCATCTATTAATTGGCATCATAGATTGTTAATTTGGCCTCATATTTTTGTTCCATTTTCATTTTCACGGCACATCTCCTTTCGTTAAATGAATTATAAGTGTAAAATATGACGCTATTATGTACACGTATCATTTATATTTAAAGCGTTTAATTTCAAATCAAACCAATTAGAGTCGATTGAAGAAATTGAGGAGATCAAATCGAAAACATTCTAACCGTGATAAGAGATAATTGAATGTTGCAAACCTCATATTCGTTCATGCATTTTATTTCAAAAATAAAATAAAAAATTCTAGATTATTGCTATATGCATTTGTATTACATATAAAAAAAATAAAAATAAAAATAAAAAAACGCCGGCCCAAATTATTTGACGGAGCGACACCAGATTAATTCTTTTAAGATAAAAAAAAGGCCAATTTCTAATTTATTGTCATAAGTTAGTTGATTATTGGTCTCACAAATCCACACGACACTTGAAAACGGATTTAGATGTTTTCAAACTTTGTGGTTTTCAATAATAAATCCATTTGAACCATATATCAAAACAAAACTCTTTTTTTGTCTTTGGACTTTTATTCACTTACAAGTCAACTCTATAATGAATGTCCAAATCGCTGTGTTTGTGGATAAAAATAGAGGAAGACATAAAACAATATTCTTGATGAAAAATATTAGTGGGTGAATTTGATATTAGTTGTAAAATTTGGCTATTTATTTTTTCATTTTAATTCTCTATTCGTTCCCTTAAATATGAGTGTGTGAATTTGATATTAGTTGTAAAATTTGCTTTGTCTATACATTAATTTACTTTTCCAGCTCTGAAGATTCCCTAAGTTTTCAGTGCATGTTTTTTAAAAACATAGTGCAGTTCTGCATGAAAATCTCCCCCTACTCATTTTCTTAGCTTTGTTGTGAACTTATAGTGTTTCGTAATTTAATTTTTAATGAAATCCTATGTCAAGTGTTTTTCAGTAGTTCATATAGATGTGGGTCATGTTTGGCAATCAACCATTAGCGGTTCATATCAGTTGTTTTGATCAACAGATTGTGTTAGTTGTTTTAACCGACGGATTATGTCAAATTTTGATAATCGGGGCATCAGGGGTGCGGTCCCACACAGTGAACCGCACACCTTAATGAAGTTCCATCTCAACACCAATTGGTGATGAGAGGAGTAGCCCACTAGGCTTGTAAACTAGACTCATTTACTTATCAAATCAATGTGAGACAACTCACAAGTATATTCCAACAAATTACATTAACAAATTGTGCTAAAACGTTTAATAAAATTAATTGATTGATGTTAATAAATTGAATTAAATAATTAATGTCAGTGAATATAATTACTCTAATAATAATAATAATAATGATAATAATAATAATAATAATAATAATAATAATAGTTTATTAAAAATATATATTAAGAATTATAAAATAACTTAATTTCGAAGATCAAATTTAAATAATAATAATTAATTAAATTAGCTATCCTGGTACAACTATATATATATATATACATATATTCATATATATTTCCTCCATGTATAATTATATACATAACTACATATTATAAATAAGATGTGTATTTTTTTTGGGTGAAATTAGTTGCTTTCTANAAAACTATAGAAAAAAATATAGCTCAAGATACCTTGTACATATTTTCTTGTACTAGCAAATTGATTTATTTATGTATTTATTTATAGCACTTTTTTATTTGAAAATTTGATCCAAAAAAGCCGTAAAATACAGCGTTTTGATTTTTGGCATTTCATCTCATTCCGCTGTCTACCAAACATCACTAAATTGCTCAAAATACTGGGAAAACAAACAAAGCCACTGCTCCAAAACAATATAAATCTATTTATAGGATTACGAAACAAAAAAAATTGACACACATACTTAAATTACTCCACAAATTAAAACTTGAACTTATAACTCTACATTTATATAAAGAATTGAAACATTCACATACCCATCGCTTGTACATTAAGAAGTACATTATGAAAACTCTACAGTTAATTGATATATTAATTCGTGTTCATAATACACAATCACACATTGTAATTTTTGTTTATTTAAAAAGTATATGAATATAAGTCATTTTGTCTAAGTAACTTACTTTAGGACACAAAAGATGGATGAAGAAGAGGTCACTGAAAAAAGAGGATCAAATATTATATGAACAAACACGTAATAGAAATGTGGGATCATGAGCCGCACTTTGTGTCAAGTCTATGATTACCCTTTCATTTGCTCTCTAAATGATTAATTAGTCAATTAATTAATTTATTTATACAACGTGTTATCTTAATTTTCGAATCATTAATAATGATTTTGTAACATAATGTAAATTCAGGTGTACACGTGATTCAAGGTGGAAGATGAGTCATGATAAGCTATTTATCCCTTTTCTGCTGTGACTAAGCTTTTTCATCCTTTTCATCTTTTTCATTTCCCAACTTTGAAAGCATATGTATAGCACAATTTTTTGATTCTCATATTTTTCTTTTTAATAATAAAAATGCATACTGATAATATTAGATGAACTATTAATAAATGTCTAATTGTTACGCCAGTTTCTTTATATATCTATATCTATTTTACTTTCTATATTAATGCACAATATCTTAATTAATTATTTTTTTTCTAAATTACTTTTTATTCCACGTATATGTGTGTGAAAAAATTCAACGATAGTATCAAAAGTTAAGTGCTAAAAATTAACTATTGGCTCAAAATTGAAACATTATCCGGACATATAATCACACAATTGTATTGATGCTAGCTAATTTTCAATCACTCAGTTGTAATTGTTGACAAGTTCCGTAAGGTTATTTTTTTAAAAATAATATCAGATACGACAACATATATAGGTCAACATATGAAAAAAAAAAGAGAGAAACTCAAACGGCTAAAGAGAAAATCGTATGTTAATTGTACATCTACACAAAATTATGGAATTTTTTNTTTTTTTTTTTAAATATATATTTATATTCTGAAATACAATATTGTTTATTTTGTATTTTGAAATATGAATAATTAGTATGAAAATATGTATATTTGTTGGAAGGGTATACTTGCATAAGTTGCATTAGGCAGATTAACATAAAATGCACCGAAAGACATTACTTATATATAATGGAATTATGTCAGTAAAAAATTATATTTCATTTTATTTGATGAACTGGTCGGTAATTATTCTCCTTTATGGTCATTTTGTTTTGTACTATATAATATTATTATTGGTATAGCCATTAAATACATAATTCAAATACAATATGAAGAATATATAAGAAAGAGGATAAAACTTGAGAGTTCAGTATATATACACTTCAAGATAGGAAGAAATGAATACTAGGGTCATAAGAAGAATAAAAAGGCTAAAAATACCTTCACCAATATTGTGTTATTCATATGAAATTTCGAATTTTGCCTATCGACAATTGTCTTGATAATTATTTTTTCTAATCGTGCCAATCATTGCCACCCGAATGTCCTTCCATATCTTCCATATGTGCACTAGTTTTACACGTAATATCTTGATAGATGGATAAATTATGGCCCAAGCAATGTACTTAAAACCATCAAGGCCTAGTTTTATCTAATGGGCCGATACTGAGTAAAGTTGAGCCAATTGGGCTATTGAGCCTGCAATCATACTTTTGGGCTCTATCTTGTTGGATGGATCTTAAAAGATGTGCATTTCATTCGGGTCCACGTTAACCCATTTCATGAAAAGAATACTATTACTATCGTAAAAGGCGAAGATATTTTTAAGGGAAAAGATAGATATAGAAAAAGATTTCGTGACGAGATGATAGCGTTTTACTACTTTTTTATTTGGATAAAGATAAAAACTAACCCGTGCGTCACGTAGCGGACCCCACACTGAAAATATCTCGTTAATCCCTATTCCCCCACCTAACTAACTAGTCTAACTCTGGTTAGTTAACCACACATCCCTTACAAAACAACTCCTCTTTCCACTGTTTAACCACGGTCGAGCAACCACGACAACCTAGCCACCTCCGCCTATATAATCCCACTAAATTTCTTCCTCAGTCGTCACTCGGCCCGTTTTCACTCTCTCCGCCGTCCTTAATTTTTTCTCTCTTTAAACATCTTAATTAGCCCATCAATGGCCGCAGCAGACGTCGAATATCGTTGTTTCGTCGGTGGCTTGGCGTGGGCCACCACTGATCAGTCTCTCGAGCAGGCGTTCTCAAAATACGGCGAGGTTCTCGAATCGAAGGTCTGTTTGCTGTCGCCGGGATCGGACTCCGGCAGTCTCTCTATCTGATCTGTTACTAAGAAAAAAAAAGATTGAAAAAATCACGTTACTGTGTTACTACTGTTACTACTCTCTGAGTTACTGTGTTACTGTTTCTGTTACTGTATTTACCCACCGGAAAAACGGTACGTTCCGTCTTCCTCTTTTTTACCAGAGGGTTGAAGATTGAATCATCGTTTCATTTTTTTTGTATTTTTTCGATCTGACGTTTGGGGGTATTTGATCTGATTTTTTTTTTGGCGAATTTTTTGTTGGTGGGAATTTCAGATCATCATCGATCGCGAGACTGGTAGATCAAGAGGTTTCGGATTCGTTACCTTTGGCGACGAAAAAGCTATGAGGGACGCGATTGACGCCATGAACGGCCAGGAGCTTGACGGGCGGAACATCACCGTGAATGAGGCTCAGTCCCGCGGCGGCGGCGGTGGTGGCGGTGGGGGTTTCCGTGGTGGTCCTCGCCGTGATGGTGGTGGATATGGAGGAGGAAACGGCGGAGGTTACGGAGGCCGTCGTGAGGGTGGGTACGGCGGTGGAAACGGTGGTGGTGGGTACGGAGGACGCCGGGAGGGTGGTTACGGCGGGGGACGTGGTGGTGGTTATGGCGGCGACCGTTCTGAAGGGAACTGGAGAAATTAGGCTTTTGTTGTGTTTTGAAGACTTTTGATGCTGTTCCGGTTACTTAGTTTTCTCACTTTTCTGTTTTTCGTCGTCGTTTGTTTGCTGGGATTTTCTTGTGTGCAAAATCAATGTTTACAGAGTTCTGCTGAATGAAGTAAATTGAGATTTTTAATCGTATCTATCTATTAATTATAGTTTTTTTTTTTTACTTCATTGGCTGTTGCATACTTTCGTTTGCAAATGTTTTTTAATTGAAACTTCTATGTGATTATGTAGGTTGTAGATTGCAGAAAAAGGAAAAGAAAAAAATAAACAAATGTTTTAAAAATATCAAACATATAAAAATAAGTATTTAAATAAATTTTATTACGAAAACCAATACCTAGGCCACCATAAATTGTTAATTATTCACTCGCAGTTGATAGTGAATTATTCACCCTCCATTAAATGTGGATTATTTTATTTTAATAAAATTTATGTGTTGGTTATAGTAATGAAAAAGGTGGAAAATATTTTGTTGAAAAAATATGTGTGCAATAAATTATTAACAAGTTATTAATAATTAGAAATATGTGTGCAATAAATTTCATTACAAATGTGTAGTAATAGTTTATTTTATATTTTTTAATTATATTGATAAAGTGAAAGTTTGAAAAGAAAAAAGGTTGTAAATGAATTTTGAAAAATCAATCATAATTTCAATGAAAAGAATTTATTCCACGAGATCAGAACAATTTATGTTACAGAACATCAACATATTATCCTGCTATTGCACAACAAATATACTTACAGACAACTAACTAAGCACTAATATACTTACAGACAATTACGACACTAAATAAAATCAATCAAAATGCAGACCAATTTAAGCGCAAAACTCTTACAATTGTTCATTCCCCAACCCCAGCAAGCTAAGCTCCATCACAGAACAGATCCTTCCCCCACATCTGTACTCAAATGACAGACAATGCATTTATATTTTATATCAACATTTAACCGACAAACAAGAATTAATAGTTAACAAGCAAAATTCTACCTTTCCCAGGAACAATTATAACCGGCGCTGTTTTACAATTGCGGAAACAGTATTCGCTAACACTTCCCTGTATTACACTGCAAAAGAAAATAAATAAATATTGTGTTTCGTGAGAATGGCGAATACGCAACATTGTGTAAAATACCAAAATCCGAAAAAAGAGTACCTTTGGATGAAGCCACGGCCCCTTGTGCCTACTACAACAGCTGCAGGTCTTAGCCTCTCGGCTTCTCTGCATATTGCCTTGCCTGCATCACCTTCCACAATCCTTGCTTTTGTCTTCACCTATTTCGGGAATTTTTTAGTATTGTTATTTCAACATGGATTCGAGGTTACGAGTTTGATACAAAACGGTTTGTTAAGCTTTCGTTTTCAATTTCTAAAACTTTTACGAGTCGTAGAAAGCAATAGATGAGCTTCCAATGGACTCGAAAACAAAAATTATCCCAAAAGAGAAATATATTTGATGCCATTATGGCTAAATTACATGTATGTCAAAAACTGTCTGATCGTCATCAAACTTGAAACAAAAGCACCAAATTCAACACATGTTCGTAAAAGTGCAAGATTTAGCAGAGTTCGATTCTACATGTGGGTAGACTTTTCAAACCGTTGGATCACACACATTCTCACACACACACATATGGGTGTGTGTTGAATGTTGATCCAATGAAAAAAAAAAAAAAAGCTAATGTGGACACTTACCCACATGGGGTAGGATGAAATTCATCCCAGATTTACCAGCAGTAATTTCAAAAGTTATGATTCACATAAAATCATCAAGCTTTCAGCTTCAACCACCATTTTGCCACAGTATAAAAATGTCATTATCTCTTCTTGAAATCTTATCACTTTATTAGAAAATAAAAAATCTCATGTTTTTTGAAGACATTCAAAGCTTAGTATGAGCTCAACTTGGTATGGGAGTAAAATTTCACATCAGGCGAGCCAAACAAACTTTCAAATTTCAAGTAAAAATATGACGGATTCACTCATCTACTCATCTAACTGTCTCAGCCACACCATAGAATTTGTGATAATCAAATGAACCATGAAACACAAATTGATGACCATTATTATAATNCTGATAAAGCTCACCATAGCGACCTCAAATGCTTCCACGGCAAGCTTCTCCATCAAGCCCTGAGTCATCTCGTACACAATCTCGTTCTTAAAACCTTCCCCGTATTATGGGGAAAAATGAAAAAATCAGGAAAAAAAAAAAATTGATTAAATTGGGAAAAAAATTAGAAATGTTAGGGCAAATGATTTGATTCTTACTGGATACGGCGTGGACGAGATGAACAGTGTCGGCCAGACGGCAAAAATGGGTCAAAGCCCAATCGAAGGCGTGCTTGCTATTGGGCCCGTGATCGACGGCCACGATCACGTCGCGGCCCCTCCTCCTCTCGCCGGTTTCCCGATCGAGCTCCGGCGCGACCACCACCGGTATCAGCGACGGCAGAGTCACTTCCCGCCAGTTATACTCTTCCTCCTCCATCAACGGCTCCATTTTTTTTCCTTTCCTATTCTAATGAAGTGTTTTTGGGGATTTGCCTTTCTCGAGAGCCTCCAATCTATATATACATATAGATCGAGGAGTTTGAGATTAAAATTGAATCGATTAGGCTTTTTGAAATTTGCAGAGGCGTCTTTGAATTGTGTTGGCCTTGTGAATGAGTCAAATTGTTGAATACTTTTCGTAGAGCCGTGAAAGATGATTGATTGCTTGGTTTTTAGGGGATTGAATTTCAACGGCGGTCGGAATTGAAATGTTCTTGTGAGAGGACGCGGTTTTCATCTTTGATTGGTCGTTTTTGTGCTGGATCACGGCGGAACAGCAGGCAAAACACGGCGGTTTCGTCGCCGGAATTGGGAAAAGGAAATCTATCACTATATAAAAAATAACTTTTTTATAAATTTAGAAACTTTTTTCCGCCAAAATTATTAAATATATCTTAAATATAATAATGGTAAGACAATTGTAAATAGGCATAAAAACCAGCTCTTTAATTGCATTGTTTCCTTAATTCTAGCTTACAACAATAAATCCGATTGGCTTTTGGTTTAAACTTTCCTACAAAAATCTCATATCATAAACAATAAATTCCATTGGCTTTTGGTTTAAACTTTCCCACAAAAATCTCATATCATAAATCTACACGAGTTTCTTATTTGTTATATTGCATACGTTAAAAAATCTCATCTCTTATCTATAAAGATTTTAAAAAATAAAATAAAATAAAAACTAATAATTACTACTAGAAATCCGTTATTTACTTTAAAAGGCTAATTTTCAGCGGTATAATTACTAATATTTTTACAAATATTCAAGTTTATTTTATTTGTTATATTGCATATGTCTCACGATTTTAAAAAATCTCATCTCTTATCTATAAATATTTTAAAAAATAAAATAAAATAAAAACTAATTCATAATTACTACTGGAAATTCATTATCTATTTAAAAGGCTTCATCGGTCTAATTACTAATATTTTTACAAATATTATAAGTTAACAATACATCCTCGATATAATGTAAAAATAATATAATAACAATGGTGTGTAATCAAATATTTTTTTAGACGGAAAACGCCATAAATTCGGTATTATCTGACATAATGTCTATTTTTTTTAGACGGAAAATGCCATAAATTCAGTATTATCTGACATAATGTCTTTATATTAAAATATTATTTAAAATAAATTTTTTTCTAGTTTTGTTTGAAATTTTTTGTTTGATTTGGTTAATTTTTTAAAATGTGTTAGTGTAATTTTAAATTTATATTAAAATATTATTTAAAATAAAATAATTAAAATTAATTTAAAGTAAAGTGTGATTTTAAATTTATATTAAAATATTATTTAAAATAAAATAATTAAATTGATTTAAAGTAAAAATATTAGTAAAATAATGTGAAAAGTAATTGTTATTTAAAATTATGTAAATAGATGAATTAAATTTGAATTAAAAAATAATTAAATATTTTTGAGATATTTTATAGCCAAACATTCTCTTATTATCTTATATGTCTCAAATTATTCCACAATTGACATTAAGCACATAGACAAAATATTTTTAGTTCTTTTCTCCATACCATACATTTCAAAATAAACCAAGTGCTCTTAATTCATGCTCTCTCCGACTCAATCAGAGTACCGATCTTATTTTATCTAAATTATATTCAAGTTATAGCTTCCAAAAATCAAAATGAAAACGAATCTACCAGGCAATTATAAACGACATAATTATAAAGTTACAACTTAAAGCCGTAGGTATTTAAAAAGGTAATAGTATTTAAAATGGTAAAATATTACATATAATATTGCTATGCTAACACAAATACATTTCCTTCATTTTTTCTAAATAATTGGGGAAATTCATGTTGGCTTCCAAATAATTTTCGCAGCAGAACACAAACAAAACAAAATTGAAAACAAGATAGAACTAGCAAATCGATAAATCAAATCAGTAGAAAAAATGGTGAAAGTTGAGAGAAACGAGTGAGAGAAGGAGCTCAGGAGATTAAGAATGGATTAGAGATGTTTATCCTCACTAATCATCAGATTAACGAGATTATATATTCTTTCCTTCATCATCGCTCCTTCACACATACACAAACACAAATCCATGCGCTTAAAATAATGAACAAAAAATACTGGAAAAATACTAAAATAAGTAAACAGTTTTCTCTGAACCGAAGGATGGAGGCGGATCGTAGCAGCTAGGGTTGCGAAACTTGTGTATTTATTGAACAGATGAGGGGGTAATTTGGTCAATTCATATAACCCCTACGCCTAATATTTAGTCTCAATTTCTGGAAGTAAATTGACAAAGCCCTTAAAAAACTCTAGCTGCTATATCACGGCGGAGCAATCACGGAGGCATGTCCCGGAACAAAGCCCTTAAAAAACTCTCTGAACCCTGGAACCTCCACCAAACGCCCCCTCCGCCCCTCCGACTCCCGGGCGCCTCGCCCTCTCTTTCCGCCGTAGATCCCTCCACCACCGCCGCCGCCGCCCGAGCACAACTAACCCGTCTCAGCGCGACTTTCGATTCGTACCTCAAACAGAGAACATCCGCCGTCACGCCGAGGGACCTCCTTCACTTCCTCAGATCCCGCCTCGGCCACAACCCCGCCCTCGGCTATCTGGACTACCACCTTTCCGCTACGCCGCGACGCTCGACTCGTTCCGCCACGACCACCACACGTTCGAGTACATGCTCCGATCCCTCGCCTCCACCGACCGCCTCGATTCCCTCCGATCTCTCCTCGAGTTCATAGCCTCCAACCCCTGCCCCTGCTCGGACGGAATCTTATCTTGCCCTAAAATCGAGTCCATTTTCCGTGTCTCGATTAGCTCGTTCTGTAGATCCGGACGACTCTGACACTCTCTATTCCTTCAATATCATGAGAAGGTTAATCGACGGTAAGCCAGATGTTGCTCTGTACAATATTGCGATCCAAGGTTTTGTTAAACTTGGGAAGTGGAAAAAGGAATGGAATTTTACGAAAAGATGTTCTATGACAGGGTGAAACCTGATGCAGTCACTTTTAACACACTGATTAGTGGGTACTGTAGGAGTAACAAATTCGATCAGGCATTACAGGTGTTTGGTGAGATGAAAGAGAAAGGGTGCCTTCCAAATGTGGTTAGTTTCAACACCTTGATTAAAGGCTTCTTTCGTGATGGGAAGGCCGAAAGGGCAGTCATGATGGCACGTGAGATGATTGAGTTGGGATGTGATTTTTCATGCGTGACTTGTGATATCTTGGTAGACGGGCTTAGTAGAAGGGGGGAAAATAATGGAGGTGGCTGACTTGATGATCGAGTTCTTGAGGAAAGGGGTTTTACCGAAAGAGTTCGATTCTTTTGTGCTAGTTGAGATTCTTTGTATAGAGGGGAAGGCGAAAAGGGCTTTAGAGTTGATGGATAAGTTGTGGGACAAGGGCTATAAGCCAAGTTCGATTGTGTGCAGGACTCTAGTTGAGGGTTTGCGTGGGGTGGGATTGATTGAGAATTCGGTTGGTTTAGTGAGAAGGATGCTCGAAGATGGAATTATTCCGGATATTGTGACGTTTAGTTGTGTGCTTCGTGATATGTGTGGGGCGGGAAGTGCGCGGGAAGCAAATGAGTTGCGGTTGTTGGCTTGTAAAAATGGTTTGGTTCCCGATTCTATGGTGTGTAGAATTTTGGTCTTAGGTTGTGTTGAAGAAGGTCGAAAGAAGGAGGGTGAGGTTTTGGTGAATGAGATGTTGGATAGAGGGTTTTTGCCTGATATTGCTAGTTACAACATGTTGATGGATAGGCTTGCCAAATCCAAAGCTTCTTACAATGATTCCAAACATGCTCTTTCGTAAGAGTGAGAAAATTGCATGCTTGGCTAAATTATGCGCCTTGTGAATTAATTTCTTGATCATTAATTTCTTGAACTAATGATCAAGGAAAAACTGTGGAAGAATGATTGTCTGTGAAACAAAAATGTAAGGGAGATAGTACTTGGTTCAGTATCATCCAGTGAAAGCTGTAACTGAGTGTGATATCTAATGGAAAAGGTCTTGTAGAAAAAAAAAAAATAAATCTGGAAGTAAAATATCAAGTGCGGCTATATATTACTTCACTAATTTGATATTTATGATAATTTGATGGGTTGGTTAAGGGGTGAGCTTCAAAACCTCACCAAACTGAAAATATTAAAGATTATATAAATTTTTCAAATAAGATAGAACTGCAACGAATTGTACTTTTTAATTATTCGATTTCCTATGTGTCTAGGTTCTGTTTGTGCAAGACCGCCTAAAAAAATTGAAGTTGTGAAAAAATAATTGAACTGTACCGCAAAACAAGAGTAAATAGAATCGAACCGAATCATACAATCAGGCTCGATTTTTCAGTTTTGAGTTGATATTACTCACCCTTGTTGGTTTGTTCGGCCGATCCTTCACCCTTTGCCGAACCAATTAAAATAAGTCTTGATTGGAGTGGAACTTGGTGTCACCATCACCCTTTGCCGAACCAATTAAAATAAGTCTAGGTTAAATCCAAATAACTATGGCTATGTTTGGTAAATATAAATAAGATATCTTATAGCTTTTAAGTGAATTGGGGGTTTATAATTCGTAGCTTATGGCTTATGACTGGAAGCTAGATTGTATAATAAAAATGTTTGGTAAAATTAGCTGATAAGATAGTTGAAATAAAAAATTTAATTGACTTATTTGAAAAGCTACCCAAGAAAGCTTATGATATAAGTTCGAGCTTTTTAGAAAAACCCGTCCTATCAAACCAAACTTATTTGAATACAGGAAGTTTATAAGCTAGCTTATATATGCTTACCAAACACAGTGTACATTATATGCATGAAAAAAAAGAATCTTTCAGGATTACAAATGAGCCAGCCATTGATGGAAGACCTTGCAAAAATTTACAGGAATATTGACTTGAAAAAAAAAAAAAAAAAAAAAAAGAAAAAAAAAAAAAAAAAAAAATCGTGGACAAGGGTGGTTAATTTAGTCACGGGTGTACCTCAAGAATTTGATCATCTTCGAAGTGTTTTTGCTTTGGCCACAAAATGTTCAGACGCCTCATCAAGTAATTCCTCCACTCGCTCATCATACCTGAATACAGATTCATATCAAGTTTCACGTATGTTTTGCATTTTTTGAACAAAAATAGCTAAATAAAAGAATGTGAGGGATAATTACCGCTTTCGTTCTTCGTCGGAGTCCAAATCACTATAAACGTATTTTGATACCTTGTATAATTTTTATTTTTTCATTATGTATATGCAACGTGATCTTTATTTTATATATTTTTTTATTATGGTTATTTTATGTATTTATACCTTCAATCTTTCATTTTGTTATCTTGTGAATTTGATTTTTCAAAGGTTAAATGTTTCTATAGTTTGCATTTGCAAATAATTTATTTGTTCTCTCTTTTTATTCGTCAATGTTTATTTTTTAATATTAATAAAATTATTTTATTTTCTAATAGTTTATTTGTTGATATTGAATTATTTTGAATATTATTGATAACTTTATAAGATACAATTACTATTTTTCGACAATGTTTGTATCTTCCATAGTTCAACTTGTTGAAGCTCGGATTGATTTGTTCGTTTAATAAATCTAAAATCCTAAACAATTTGTTACTGAATAACTCATCTCGCATAGCAATGAGTTGATTCATAAATTTTTAGAGGATTAATATATAAAACATTTTTCTCATTTATTCTTCTTGATATTAGTTTTATTAATTTTTCATTTACACATAATATTAAAAGTATATAAAAGTCTCAATCAGTTTTAAAAAATCCATTATGAAAGTCTTAAAAAGTCACTAATGAGAATTCTCTAAAAGTAGACTTAGAACACGTTAAGGTAAAACTACTCTAGTGCGGAAGATCCCCTTTCGGAGAAAAATCCCTAACCAAATCCCTGCATCATCGTCTTCTGATCGAGCCTTATATTCTCCCCGGCGGTAGTCCGGGTTAGCCGGAGAACGTGCTTCGCCGCTCACCCCCGATTTGGCCTCGTCTCTCCACTTCAGCACTCAGCCGAAAGATGCGCCTAGGGTTTGCAGATCCCCTTTCTGCGCCCTTCCTTCGGGTGCTTCGACGAGAGTGGGATGAACGGAAGACAGTGGCTGGAGAGGGGGTGAGGTCGGGTCGCCGTGGTCGGACTGATGGGCTCGGTGTTTCAAGCTGGATTCAAGGTACGCTCGATTGGTCCTTGTGGCTATCTCGCCGTCGATTGATACGGTTCTGTTCCGCCGGAGTTTTGGCGACTGTAAGAGGTGAGTTGTGTTGGCTGCCTTCTACGGATGCCAATTTGTCTCGGTATTCTTTTGGTTGTGGTCGGCGGGTGCCTTGTTTTATTCCGGCGGGTTTGGCTCTGTCCATCAGGCTGGGTGGGGCGGCTGGACTTGGATCTTTCAATTCCTCTCTCACGGCTCTTTGTTTCGAGTTTTGGATTCTAGCCGGCTTCCGAATGAGCTGGGGTTTCGGCGATTTCGGGTCGGCTTGGTTCTTGGCTTGAGGTGTTTGCCGGGTTGGGGATGAAGTGGTTTCTGCGGTTGGAGTGAAGGTCGACTATTGGGAGTAATTTGGGGCTTCGGTCTCCGGGTTCGCTAGGCCTTAGGCAGTGGTGAGCGGGGTTCCGCTGCTTTGAATTCTCCAGTCGCTGGCTTAGTTCGATGGCCTCCTTGGAAGTCTCTGCTGAGGGAGGGATGCCTTTTAGTTGTTGTTTGGTTTAGATTTTATTTTTAGTGTTTTTTTGTTTAGGTTGTGCTGTTCTCTTTTCTGTTTCGTGTTCTAGGTTTGGGCCGTTGGCCCCGGTTGTATCCGTGTCTGTGTTGCTTTGTGTTTTAGGTTTGGGCCGTTGGCCTCAGTACACCCGAGTGTCATTTTCATTACTCTGTGGGGGTCCGACACTCGGGAATTACCCTGTAGGGGTCTTGTGTTATTGTTTTTTTGTTGTTGTTCTGTGTGTTGTATTTAGTGTGTTGCCGAGTATTCTAGCATTGCTAGTTTTCGGATTTAGGCGGTCTTCGGACTTGTCCTCCCAGTTTTCTCAGTCGTCGGTTGTATTATTCAGCCAGGGGCTGTAACTTTGCACATTTGTGCGTATATATATAAATCCTCTATCGTTTCGGGAAAAAAAAAAGAATTCTCTAAAAGTCTCAACAAATCTACCAAAATCATGAAAGTTTTACAAAGTCTACAAAAGTCACCAAATTTAAAAAGTTTTAAAAAGTCCTTAGGGGGTGATTGTTTATGAATTCAACTAGTTTTTATTTGGTTTGACTTTTAACTATAGTTAATTTTGAAAAAAGGTTGTATTATTAATTGCTAGTGGATATATTAAAATAATATTTAAATAAAATAATTATAGTTGATTGGATGTAAACTAGAAGAAAAATGATTGCAAGTGACAGTTAATTAAAATTATGTGAGTGGATGAATAGTGAATTAAAGTTGATGTGATGTGTAAGAAATGATTGGTTGATATTATTTAATTAAATTGATAATATTGAGGATAGTAATGTTGAGTTAAATTTGAGTTTTGATTGTCTTTTTTTAGTTGAATTCATAAACAATCACCCCAAAACATTTCATTTGATTTTTTTTCATGGACAACTAAAACTGCCACATCACATTGGTTATAACCTTACATAAACATGGCATCGTTTAAAAATTAATTACAACCACAATCATTTTGATATAATTTTTTCCTCTACTTTAATGTACAAATGAACATTTTCAACATACGAAAATATGCAAACCATTATGCCATTATCATTATCCTTTATCCAAATTTAGTTTCATTAATTACTTGTTCAACAAAATCAAATTATTTTGTCAATCATTGCGGAAAAGTAAACCAGCAGTTTATTATGTTGAAACACTTTTTATTCCATTTTATTAGCTGGTGGACACGAATAAAAGGCTACATACTTATTTAATAAATATCTATTAGGTGATTTAAGAATGCATAAATCTCAAAGACAAAGATTATATTCTCGAGCTATATGACATTAAACTTTGATTTATTTTATAAATTAGCAGTTTAGTGCCTCATTTGTCCAACAAGAATTGATTAATCCATATAGCAATTAATGCTATTTGTATTTAGAAAAGTTGAAATTGGCATCAATTGAATCTCAACGTATCACATAAAGTCTTTTCATATATAGCGACTTGCGCCGCGCAGTTATTTAATTTTCTCTCATGGATTTTCTTCTCGAAAGATTCATATAAATGATACAATTAAGAATAGAAATTTGTAGTGTGGATTGATTATTTGAATGATTTGTGAAGTTGTGTAAAACATGAAAGAGACAAAAAGGAAAAGGACAAAAATAATGGCTAAAGACACAATAGCCTAATTTAATTTGTTGAAAAAATGCTAATGTTATAGCTAACTTATAGTGTTACCTAATTATTAGGCAGTCATACTTTTTTTTTTTTATTATAAAAAATGCATATTTGTCTTATAAACTTTATACTTTAGTTTATATTATATTTTAAAATTTGAGTGAAAGTATGTATATATATTGAAAAAGTATGATTATTTAACAACTAGGTTTCCTAACCAAAGAAATATTAATTTTGTTGAGGTGCAACTTTTTATGGTAATTTTTCAAAAATAATTTGATAATTTTAGAGGTTTNAGAAGAGATATTTTAAGATACAAATATTATTGTATGTTTATTTTTTATACAAAATAAGACCGTGAATCGTGTATTTATTTCCTGCTTAAATATACCGACTTTTTTTTTCCCTATGTACACAATTAATTATAGAATAAAATATTTTTCTTAAACTTCGTAACAAAGTTATTGTGAATACCTATAAAAACGGAGATAATCTCCTCTAAATATATGAGATTATCTTATATAAAAACTACAGAATTTGTTCGGTACGTTAAATTAAACTAGTACAAATCCCGTGCGATGCACGGCTAAGAGATATCCATTAATATTTGTAAATTAAATATTCTTATTAAATGATATTTATAAATTAAAAATATGAAATCAATATGTTATGCAATTTTTATATAAAATTTAAATTGTGCGAAATTACATAAAAATGTCTATGTAAAATTAGTACAGTACCCGTATGGTGCACATAATTGATAATAAATTACTTTCTATTCATTTCAAAATAAGTGTCATTTCAAAATTTTTATCTAAAATTTCGATTTGACAACAATGTGATTCCATAAAATAATTATTTTGGTAAAATTTTATCATATATTTAAAAACATATGTGAACAAGACGTATAAATATAAAACTTATATTGTTTCATTAATTAAAATAAATTTATTTTTATATAACTCATCTAAATCAAAAAATTTAAGTAGTTGAATAATTTATTAAACTATAAATAATTGACTATTTCATTTAGTCTAAGTTAATATTGACATGTAAGTTATGAATAACTATTTATTTGGTTTTTAATTTTAAATAAAAATATTTTTGTTTTTTTGTCAATATATTATATACCAAATTTAAACCATGGAACTAATAAAGATAATAGCCGCAAGTTTTGTCAATATATTATATACATAATTTAAACTGTGCAACTAATAAAAGTAATAGCGCAATATTTGACCAAAATAATTTTGTACATAGTTACATTGATTTTTTTTATTTGAATTTCAAATGAGTAACCATCACTTTTGTTTCCTGGGTCGCGGCAATGGTGGTGTGGGCGTGTTTGGTCGGGTGGGTGGGGCCTTGGTTGTTCGACGCCGACGGTGTCGGACGGCCGGAGCTCCTCTGCGATTCTTTCGCCCTGTTTCCCTTACTCTGGTGTTGGGTTTGGGGAGACCCAGTGCTCTGTCTTCCGGTCAGTAGAGATGGTCAATGAGGGGCAGTGGTGGGTGGAGGATCGTGGTGGCTTCGGGTTGTAGGGGCCGTGGCTGCGGCCTCGGCATCTTTGTGGTTCGGGGGTTCACTGGTTGTGGTTGGACTAGCTAGTGGTGTTAGGGAGTCCGGTCTCGTGGCGGTCCTGCGGCTTCTTGGGTGTTGAGGTAGTAGTTCGAGTCTGATTTCGAGTGTTGTTCTGGAGCATGGATTTCGGCTTCGTTAGGCCACCGAGTTGGTGTTTGGGCAGTTTCGGGTCGGTCCTGTGGCTGTGGGATTCACTCGGGGTCGACTTGGTATCCACCGGCTCTGCTTGGTTAAGCTGCCTAGGAAGGGCTTTGTGTGTTGGTAGATTTAGGTATGTTTGTCCTTCGTGTTTTTTGTTTTGTTTTTGTGTTCGTGTTTGTCTTTGTGCTTTAGGACGTGTCTTTGGTTTGGGCCGTTTGGCCTCTGCGAGCTCGGGTGTCAAACTTATTACTCCGTTGGGGTCCGACACTCGGGTATTACCCTGTTGGGGTCCTTGTAGTTGTTCTAGTTGTTTGTGTTGTTGGTTAGTTTAGTTGTGTGTGTGTTTCTTATTCTAGCGTTGCTAGTCGGGTTTCTAGGCAGGCTTCTGACCTGTCCTCCCACTTTTTCAGCTGTTGGCTGTTGTGTATTCGCACATTTGTGCATTTTGATTTATAAAACTATCTATCGTTTCGGGAAAAAAAAAAAGAATATAAAATGTAACGGTTTTAGTCTTAATTAATTAGGTTCTATTTAATGCTTTGATAACAATTATAATATATATATATATATATAGGGAGTGGTTCAAATAAAAACCTTTTCTGGTGTGAGAACCGTGAGAACCATATTTGATGTTATTTTTAATTGTGTATGATGCTATTTTTAATCTTACATGGTGCTATCATTTTTACAAATGCTAAGTTGCTATTTTTAATAAAATACATCCTGATTAAAAATAGCATTAAATACAATCAATCATAGCACTACATACAATTAAAAATAGCGGTTCTCACGGTTCTCACGCTAGGACTTGGTTCTCATTTGAACCACATCCTATATATATATACTAGTATAAGTCCCGTGCAATGCACGGATAAGAGATATTTATTAATATTTATAGTTAAAAATTCTTATTAAATTTTACCAAAAAAAATTCTTATTAAATAATATTTATAAATTTAAAATATGGAATCAATATGTAATACAATTTACTTATATTAATTTATTGAAAGTGTTATATAAAGTCTAAATTGTGCAAAATTAAATAAAAATGTCTATTTAAAATTAGTATACAACCTGTGTGGTGCACATAACTGATAATAAATTACACTATATTCG
The DNA here is from genome assembly GCA_008636005.1 of Striga asiatica. Lineage (NCBI taxonomy): Eukaryota > Viridiplantae > Streptophyta > Magnoliopsida > Lamiales > Orobanchaceae > Striga > Striga asiatica. Next base: position 1,512,315 of record BKCP01006294.1, read on the forward strand.
TTGCAAAATAAGTACCATTCCAAAATTTTGATTCAGAAAATCGATTTGACTATATCACTACAAGAAAATGATGAAATTCCAACAGAAATATATTCCAATAGAATTCCAACGAAAATTCCAATGGATATTTCAATATTATTATTTTCGTTGGAATTATTCCAACAGAAATTCTTACAAAAATATTCCGTTGGAATGAGTTTTCCATTGGAGTTTCCGTTGGATTGTGATGATTCCAACAATACATTTTCCAACTGTGGTGGAAATAAAAATTCCAACGGAAATTACATATTCCAACGGAAATTCCTACGGTCAAAAGCCGTTGGAAATATAGTCATTGGAATCATCAAATTCCATCTAAAATTCCAATGAAAAATACATTCCAACGGAATATTTTCGTTGGAATTTCCGTTGGAAAACTATACCATTGGAATATCCGTTGGAATTTCCATTGGAATATATTACCATAGGATTTTCCGTTGGAATATAACCATTTTTCTTGTAGTGTATGTGATTCCATAAAATAATTATTTTGGTAAAATGTTATCATATATTTAACAGTCTATGTGAATAATAAGTATAAATATAAAATTTATATTGTTTCATTACTTCAAATATTTTATTATTGTATAAACTATTAAAATAAAAAAAAATTAAGGAGTTGAGTAATTTATTAAATTATAAATAATTGACTATTTCGTTTACGTCCAAGTTAATATTGACCCGTAAGTTATATAATTGACTATTTCGTTTACGTCCAAGTAAATATTGACCCGTAAGTTATGAATAATTATTTTTTATTTTTAAATTTAAATAAAAATCTTTTTTTTTTTTGTAATATATTATATACTAAATTTAAACCATGTAACTAATAAAGGTAATAGCTGCAAGTTTTGTCAATATATTATATTCCAAATTTAAATCATGCAACTAATAAAGGCAATAGCCGCAATATCTGACCAAAATGATTTTGTACATTAATTTAGGCGGGATTTTTTCAAATTTTGACAAAAAATATTATTCAAATAGTTTAGGCGGGAAACCAAATGTTATTTTACCTCTTTTTAATAAAAACAGATTTAGATTAAATTAAGTTTATACGTGTGGAGTGAAAAACAATAAACATAAGTAAAAGATCTCTATATGATTTGTATAATGGTGAACCGTTGGCTTTTTATTTATATGTATATAAAAAGATGTACATTCCAAATAATTAAGTTTAGTTATCGCGAAGTCCTCTTCATCGTTTTTAGGGTAGATACATTATATTTATATGGATAATATATCCAGCATAATTGTATTTTTAATAAATCTATAAAAACATAATATGGAATATATACCTTTATCATTAGTCTCGACCAATTTGATTACTTTATCTGTATAACTTTGAAATGAAATCTTTACAATGTATTTGTTTTTTTAATTATTATTTAAGTTGTATATATTGCATAACTATATGTTAAAAAAATAATATTTTTCTATTGAAATATGCGATTTATATATATGTATATAAAAACTTATAAATTAATTTTTCAATAAAGATTAAATTTTGTATTTTTATTTTTTATTATAGCATTCCCATTTAAAAAATTGTTACCACGATTAGTGTAAAAAGTTTAACAAAATAATTGTCACGTGTAAAAAGATTAATAAAAAAATAAGGTTTTCATGATAATGGATTTGTATATATCTAAATCATCTTTTCCTGCAATACCACAACATCCGTCCGCAAAAACGTGTTCATAAGAGAAGAATTAACTCAAAAACTGAATTTAACCAAATAAATTACAAACTCATATTTTTTTTCACGGCTAATTATCTTAAACAATTACTCATATGATGGATGATACCATAATTTAAACTCGGCTTGATTACCTAAAAAACAGGAAATAAAAAACAGATCGGTAGACATATGAAAATGTGATTTGTAGATAGGTGAGTTTAGTCAAACAAAATCTTTTATATATATATAAATGAAATCCAAATCCCAAAAAAACTGAAAACGTGCATGCATGGAATAAAAACAATTCAAATACCTGCATGAAAAATTTCAAATTAAATTGTAGGGGGGAAAACAACTTTTAAGCGGGAAATTGAAATATTTTTTCAAACATTTTTTTTTTCTGTATTTTATAGTAATAGATGTCTGTTTAATTATTATTGTCCCCCAAGCCTCATTAACCAATTAATATATGTGAATTAACACTCCTATTAGATATATATTTAAAATATAAGCAATGAAGCCCATTTACCTCTCATCTATTAGTGTATTATATTATATTAGTTCTTTATTAACAATAAAACTAATAAACTATTCTAATTAAAATAAACAACAACCTCAAGTCCAAAAACAGAGAAACAGAGACGCACAACAGCAAAATGGTAAAAAAAGTAGTACAAGTTCACAGCAACAACAAGGATCATGCATCCAATTTCTTGATTCTTCCGAGTATTTTGATCATTCTTTTATATTTGTGAGTACTTTAATTTATACTCATGTTCATAATTTAATTTATTTATCATTTTTAGGAACTTAGGGTTTAAAGCCATCACTCAAGAACAAATGGATCATATACAGGTTTATACCATTTTTTTAATCATGAATCATATATAGACTTATACTATTTTATAAATATTATTTTTTATTATTTTTAGGAGATGAAAAATTCATCAAGAATAGACTCGTTTTTCAAAAGAAAACATGATTAGATTGAGGAAGATAATGGAGGACCACCAACTGTTGAGAAAGTTGTTAATCACATTGAAAAATCACCCAGAATTGAACAGGTCCCAGAGTTACATATGTCAATATCAAGTTATCTCGTTGATAAAATTGACGAAGTTCGACGAGTTTATATTAGTTGCGGCCCTTATTAATACAAAGGAGAATATCCTTCGAGTGGGTCTGTGAAGTATTCTCGTCGTTTTCAAGCGTCGTGGTTCAAGATATTTCCGTCCTGATTAGAATATTCCCCTACGAGTGAAGCTGCATTTTGTTTCCCTTGCTATTTATTCAACAATTCACAGTTAGAATACTTTTATTGTTGATGGGTTTAGAAACTGGAAAAAAGTACGGAATGAAAAAGACTGCATTTCTAAATCACATTGGAAAAAATCATAATTCATTGCACCAAATTGCTGAGAAATCAAGTGGGAACCTAATGAATCAAACACAACATGTTCGACCACTTATTGAAAAACAATGTTCTGAACAAGTTGCAAAAAATAGATTACGGCTTGAAGTTTAATTGTTTCTGCCCGATATCTTGCAAGTCAGAGTTTGACTTTTAGAGATCACTAGTATTCGATCTTGTGCACATGCACAGAGGAAAATAAATAATTATATATTATATGTACGTATATGATATTTAAAAATTTAAATTAGATAAAGTGTGTATTACATATTACAATTTTGAGTATGTAAATGTATAATATAAATATAAATTATTTAACACTCATATAAATCAGTTTTTTTTTTTTT
>BKCP01006294.1:1516457-1566054 GCA_008636005.1 Striga asiatica
AGATCCCAGGCCGCGGCCCGCGACACTCCCCGCGGCCCGCGATTTTCAGTTCCTGTCGTCCGCAAAGTCTCTCTCGGCTCGCGGAAGTGATAGTTTGGGAGCATCCCAGGCGTCCCCAGACCCGCTCTCCGCTGCCAGTCCCGCGGCACGCCCTGTTTTCGAAAATTGATTTTTGGGCCGTTTTTCTGTATAAGATACTATTCCCAAATTTACTGAATTATGTAACATACTACTTGTTTTAAAAACAAAAGAAATACATTTATCAACTAAAGTTCAATAAAATAATACTTACCAAGATATTTGCATAAACAACCACCATATTTGACCATAATGATTTTGGACATTAATTACATTGATTTTTTTAATTTAAATTTCAAGTGATTCGGCGCCACTTTTCAAAAATATTTAAACAAGTTACTAATAAAGGTATAAATGAAATTTTTAAGTGGAAAGTTAGTTACAATTTCAGATAAATACAAATCTTTTTATATATATGTATTTTAAGATTTTTAACGTTTTTCGAAAAACATAATTTGCTTGTTGTATAAATTTTAAGATTTTCATCCTTCTTGGATTGGATTTACTGAAAACAAATCGTGAGTTTAAAAGATGGTAATTGATAGATTGATTTGATAAGTCTACATAAATAGTTTTTTGTGAGTTATTCCATAGTGTATTTAAGATTTTAACCTTTTTGAAAAACTAAAGTTGATAGGTGTATATATTTTAAGATATACTCAACCCTTTCGTTTCGGATTTTGTGAAAGTAATTCGTGAATTTATATGGTTGTAATTATCAAATTGAGTTGATAAGTATAAATTAATATATTATTGTCATTTATATATTAGATATTAATATTTTTAACATTGTTAAAAAACATAATTTGATTGATATAAATATTATACGATTTTCAATTTGTATTTGGTTTGCACGAATTTATGGGCTTTGTTTTCGAGCATAATTATATATGGTTAGAATGTAATACAATTCTACATATGTTGGGACTTCTGTTTATCCGATTTTTTTTAGATGCGGTGATAATCATGCGATTTTGTTGGGTGATAATTTTAACCACAAATTTGTGTTGTAGCACAAATTGTTTTTATTGACCGAGTACCGAAACGAGCGATTCGTTCCCCGGGTCGATCTCACGAGGAAGGCGGTTCGGAATTTAGCTTTGGTATTGATAACACATAAAAGGAAAATAAATCCTAAACACACTAATCAAATAGGGGAGTTGAGCAAATTACCAACTAACAAATAATAAAAATCAATAATCTACCTAGAAATATAAACGAAACAAGGATAAAGAAGCTAGGGAGTCGTGGATAATTAATTCAAGTTCTATTTGCACACCGGGACATTAATCATTCTATTCTAGATTGACGCCCTCGCTTAAGCATCTAGCGGTTCGCTCCCAATAACTCTTCGTAACAAGGGATTGAACATAGACGAACAAACTCGAGCATACGACACAGGCCAAGTATCCCAATCACAATACTTATTCGTAACAAGGGATGAGTCATCGACAAATACGTATTTCAATCCAAAACCTATAAACTATTCAATTAGGAAATCATCTACCTCATGCGAGCCTAAGTCAACGACTTCTCCCCTTTCGATTCTAAAAATCGCTAATTAAATTAGAAGAGAGTTAATCAACTAACCATTTAGAATCAACAAAACCCTAATTCGACTAATGAACATTCAACCGTTTCCAATTGCAAGATCGAAGTGTCACTCTTCGATTATATCAATCAATCAAACAAGATCTCATCGATTCCTAATCAAATTAACTCGCACAAGAATAAACAAATCAAGCCCGACAAATACACGTTTAATGAGAACAATCATCCCCTATCCCTAGCAGAAGGAATTAACTACGTAAAATAAATTAAACACAATAAATCATTTCTCCAAATTCAAACAAGAAGAAAAACTTACAATTAATCTCAATCCAAGTGTTGAAGCCAAAATACAAGCTTAATTTCTAAAATGGAAAAGTAAGAAAAAAGAAAGAAAAATAGAGAAGAAAGATGGAGAAGAGGAGAAGAGAAGAAGAAGAGGGGAAGGAGAAAGAAAGAAAAGAAGAAGAAAAATGGAGAAAAGAAGGATAAGAGAAGAAGAATATGAAGGAAAATGAAGGGGGGAGGTGATTTTCGGACCTAGGGTTCCTCCCCCTTCAAGTTGGAAGTGAAAGAATGCAGAAGAAAACGAGTTTTCGGGGTTCTTATACCATTCTGGGACTTGCAGGGGGCCTTAGCGCCGCTAACCCCCTTAGCGGCGCTGAAAAATGAAAGCTGTTAGCCTCTGGCATCGTTAGCATGCCATAACGCCGCTAGGAAACCAGGCTTAGCGCCACTAAGGGGGCCTTAGCGCCGCTATGGCCTGGGCAGCGCGACTTTGCCTTTCGGGCTCGTTTGGACTCGTCCAAACTCGGAATTGAGTTTCGTTTTTTCCTACGCGTCGCTAACGAACCCCTCTATTCAATGATGCTTGAAATGCCAAATTATTCTTCAAATACAATTCTCTCAAAGCTTATGACCAGCACACCAAAGACACACCAAAGACGTGCTTCGTGCGACTTCGCGCTTTGGGCCCGTTTGGACTCGTCCAAGCTCAAAATTGAGCTCCGCTTCTTCCTATATATCGCCAACGAACCCGTCTATGCAACCATGATTGTCTGGCCTGTTTTCGAGCTAAATTTATTCCTTACGGACTTCTGACCTGCACACAAAAAACAAGAAGAAAAATGGGAAAACCATACGAAAAACACAAAATGTATTGAGTTTTACCAATAAAAAGACAAACACATTATTTTTTTTTTTTTACCTAGAGTCCCTTTCGTTCGATGATTCTTACTTAAATACCCTCACAAAATATCTTCCTCCTTATCAGACATTCAGACTCCCGTCTCCGCCGAAGCTGTGCCCCTAAATTGACAAAGAAAAAACCTAATCGCCACTTCAAAAACCTCCGGCCAACAATCCCAGCACAAAAAAACATGGTCATCCTTAAGCTGGAGCTTCTGAAAAAGCGGCAGAGACTCGCAGAGGACGAGAAGAAATGCGAGGCCGAGGCCAAATCCCTCCGCCGCCAGAAGCAATCCCACCTCGATCAGCTTCAGAACGACCCTTCGTCGTCCTTCTCCAACCCTATCTCCAGGCCGGAAATCACCAAATCAAAGCCCGAACCCTCCTCCAGATCCCCGGCCGAGGAGGAGAAAGGCACGCTGTAAAGTTTCTGTTTCCTTGTCCTGAGTTTTTACGTTTTATATTTCCTCCATTTTTTTTTTCATGTTTACAAAATGGATAGAAGATAAGTGGTGAATTTGCGATCTAAAGTGTGGTCTGTGTGCGTAGGTTATTGTAACGTTGGATGATAGAATTTGGTCTGTGTGCATAGGTTATTGTAACATTGGATGATATAATTTGAAATTGTTTTATGAATTTGCAAGGTCATGCAAGAAATCTAGATTTTGGAGTGGGGCAAGATTTGAAAGTTAATTGTAAACGAAGGTCAAATAAGTATAATTTGAAATCGTAGGCGATTTGCGATTCAGCGCGCACAGGTTTGCTTGAATCACACACACATTTGATTACAGGGATTATTTATCAGTAGGCGTAGGCATGGATCAGGACCAGCAATGGACGACCAATTACTTGAATGCATCACTCGATCCCAGACAACAAACTAGAACCTTCGATGAGGCATCGCCTCAGCAACCGTCCCTTCAACCAGGTGATTTATTTAAATCGTTTTCAGAAATCGCAAGCGTTTGATGTTATTTTTCTTTCTAGGGATGGAATTTGTTGTTGTTGTTGTTGTTGTATGAGTGGAATTCCCCCGTTTATGAATCCAAAAGAGAAATCTTGAATGGATGTAATTTAATGGAATTTTGAGAATTGTAGGATAACCGAGAGCAAGTTTTGATGAAAATATGCATTTTTTGTTTTCATTTTTGGTATGCTGCTGTAAACTTTGCTTCGGTTATGATATTGATCTTATAAATTGAAGACTGATGCCAAGTTTGCTGTGCAACAATGTCAATTTTTGACTAAAGGTGACAGCTTTAATTGCTAAATGACGTGTAACAGCAGCATAACTGGTTTATTGATATCTGCATATTTTCTAGAGGATCAGTGATGTTTCTTTTTTTAGTATGACTTCAATGTTGGCTGATAGCCAGTGGCCACTGTCTCGATGATCTAGACACCGCAACAAATTATGTGCTTTCTTTCCTTTTATGTTATTTATTGCAGAATGAGATATCGAACTGATTTTACATTACCTTTTGAATTTCTGCAAAGGTTATGGTGCTGATCTTGCTGAAGCTGCAGCACAGAAGTTAGATTCACTTGAATCGCGGCTGATATCCTTGATGATGCTGTGATTTAATTATAGAATTTACCAATTTCTTCTTACATAATTTACTATTCCTACGCGTTACATATAGTCCAGTCGAGTTCCTTTTAGCTTAGCCATTGTTAGATTAACACGCATTCACGTAGCACCAGTTTCGCTAGAGCAATTTATCAGGAAACACTGGAATGAGGATGAGGAAGGCTTTGAGCATTCCATTGTTGAGAGCAAGGAGAAGGTGCACTCAAAAATACATCAAAGCTTTTATACAGTTTGAAGATAAGATCCACCTTTTTGAATAATATGTTCTTACTTTATTAAAAACCTACTTAAAAAGTGTACTGAGCTGCAGTGTTGACAATATTTCTTGTCTCAAATCCTTGTTTCGCGTTTCTTTCTGAGGTAATATGGACTTAATGAAGAGATCTAGTCTTGCTTAAAGCTTAGAGCTTTAGATACTTTTTTTCTCTGCTAAATAACTAACTGGGTGTTAAATTAGATGAACTTACGTTTCTGCTCAGCTTGACTGGCATTGATAATTTGGGGACATGTAAGATAGATGAAGCTGGAAAGGGTTGATTACATGTTAATATATCACCTAATTCTGTTATTCTATTAGGAAACTGTGAAAGGACTACTTCTAGCATTGCTTGACGATCCTAGTGAGAAGATCCGTACTGCAGCAAGTGTGGCTGTATCGGCGATTGCGCTTTATGATTGGCCAAAAGATTGGCCTGAATTATTGCCTTTTCTTTTAGATTTAATTTATGACCAGAGTGAACTGAATGGTGGTGAGTATTTAATATGTCTTTATAATATGCTAACCATTTCTTGAAAGGAAAGGGAAACTTACTTTTTTTTTTTAATGCAGTGCATGGAGCTTTAGTATGCTTGTCTCTTCTTTCCTCGGACATGGATGACGAGATGGTGCCCCAAATTGTCCCATATTTATTCCGATTCTTGCACAGGATTGTGTCGTCTTCTCAGGTTAACCTTGTCCATTACTTTGAATGTTGTATTTATGATGTTGATTGCATTAAGAAGAAGACAAAAATGTTTAAATGTTTAAATGTTTTAGGAAAAGAGGTAATTAGGGCTGGCAATGGAAATGGACACCGACTTACCTAAAACACACACACATATATATGTATATATATTTTTTATGGGTATTTATAAATAGTTATGTTTATTTAGCTTCTACAAAAGCATATGTGACAAATTTTAATATACAAGGAAATTCAAGAGTTCCTTTTTGCTTTCCACATAGTTTTTTTCTTTCATTCTACTTTTTATTTTTACTTTTTACTTCATGTGTTTATTATCTTCTGTTTCTTTCTTACAAATCCACTGCTTGAATGTCCCTGGAGTCCATTAATGTTGTGATACAGAGGGTACTCTTCAATCAACTTCTCATCTATCTGTGGATTCAAATGTCCAGATCTATGGCAAAAGTCTGATGTCTGAAGCTCTGTCAGTACTTTATAATTGTACTTCAAGGATTGGGGCTATGAGTGGTGTTTACAAGGTATTCACTTAGCCCAGCCAATTGATCAAATGCACATAACTTATTGGGAAAAAACGATACTTACTTGTTTTGTGGTAAGTAGATAGAAACAACCCCCCTAATGTTCCGAATGCTCAAACCTTGGATGGAAAAATTCTCGTCAATCTTGTTAGACCCGGTGCCATCTCAAGATCGTGATGATTGGAGCATGAGGAAGAAGGTATTTTTTTTTTCCTACTTCCTTTTTTTCTGTCAATTTTCTTGTTGATTTCTTTTTGCAGAATGCTGACTTCTACCAATTCACTTTGCCGACTGTCCAGGTGTTAAAGTGTTTGAATCAGTTCATGCAGATCTTTCCCAACATTACAGAAATTCATTTTGCAGAAACTGAGTTTGCAGGTATTGTAGATCAAGTGTTCTGGTATAGTTTCTAGTACCCTGGTTATGATGGTACATTGTTTCTTTTACTTTTTTTCTTTTCTTTTTTTCTTTTTCGCCCATCCATTTGTATTTATTCTCATAGTTTCTCACTCTGGCGGTATTTCAGTATATCTGCAGCCATTGTGGGGAACATTTATATCAATGTTGGAAGTTTATGAGTGCTCACCGATTGAAGGCGTTGAATATTATGATGATGATCGGTATGCTTCTTCTTCTGATGGTGCTGAGGATAGTCTCGAGTCCCTTGTTAACCAGGTTAGTACACTCTTACTTGTTCTCTGAAGTTTGGTCAAGGAGAAGTAGCATCAAATAAAACTTCATGAGTAAACTGTGCACTGGTGCTGACTTCTTACAGCTGACTTCTTACAGTGAAATGTTTTGTTTCTTTTATCTGGCTGGAACATATCTTTCCTGAAATTGTGTGTGGAACGTGTGCGGTGTGTATGTGTTAAATGCGTGTGGTATGTGTTCTGTGTATAGCATGTCATGTCAGCTTGAAAATGCATTGCATGTTTGTGAATGCATGGGAAGCGTGTGTAGCATGTGCTTGTATTGTGTTTGTGGACTTTGATGACAATTAAAGATCTTAATAGGGAATTGTTCATCTTTTGGTTGGGTGATTGTGGAATAATTGCAATTTTGTGTTTGACATGCAATTCCTGGTCTTCGGGGGTGCAGTTATTTGAACTTTTATCGACTGCTACTGGAAGCCCGAGGTTTGTGAAGGTATGTTGCAAAGCCATCTCCCTATTGTCTTGCTCTGGATTCCACTTTCGGATTTTTTGGAAGTCTTTATTTTCTCGTGTAGGTTGTTATGAACAAATTCAATTTATATGGGTTAGTCTACTACACTATTGGTTTCCTTCAAATGACGGACAAACAGGTACTCCCCCTCCACCCCCCTCTCTCTCTCTAAGTTTATATCCAGATGTATATATGTGCTCGGCTGGGCCCAATTGGACTGTAACATTTTCTTTTGTTTGAGTGTTTCCACCTGTTTTTCTTAGATATTTGAGTTTTGAAACTTTAGGTGAGCGATTTTGTATTAAAGTTTCAACTTGCTTTTCTAGTTAGTCTGCTGCTAGCTACATATGCAAGATTTATTTTTACTGTCCAAAGATAGTAATTGTGAGATTACTTTTTATAGGAGCAACTCGAGTCAATTTCTCCTTTCTTTTCTCTGTACTTCTCATCATCTCTTGTTTGTATGACATGGATGTAGGTTGAATCATGGTTACAAGATGCTAACAAGTATGTTGCTGAAGAGGATAACAATACTTACAGTTGTCGTGTATCCGGTAAATAATTTCTGGAATTGAAAATACTTTGTTCCTTAATTTCTGCTAATGGCAGAACGTTTTCCCTCCGAGCAGGCAAGCTTATAGAGTAAATCATGGTGGTATGCTGGATACTACTAAATTTATTTCTGATCTCGCGATTAATTTTGTTCGCCAAAGATGATTTTCTGTTCTAACATGCCTTTATGACCGCATGAGCGTTCTTGTTTTTGTTTTACCTGTNGTCATTTAAAAATATCTATTTTTTCACTTGTGTGTATGTGGTGGGCATTCTATACGAAGACTTATGCATTGAAAACCTATGCAATGAGACTTGCTGTGGAGTAAATATGTGTGTTGCAAAGTCTTTCCAGTAATATGTAGATTAATTTGTTGTTTTCCTGCTTGTCATCATACCCACTACATTCTTGTATAAACCCAGAGATTACATCTCATGGATTTTTCTTTTAAAAATTATTTTTCTACCTTGTGGATTTTTTGTACCTTGCAGCTGCACTTCTGCTGGAAGATGTAATATCTAACTGCGGGACCGAAGGCATAAAAGCAGTGATCGAGTCTGTAATAACGCGAATAAATGAGTCCCAACAGGCGAAAGATACTGGCTCTCCTGGTTGGTGGAAAGTAAGTCGAACAAATTCATGACTTGATTTACTGCAGAAAAATGTTGTATGGACATAGTAACTTGCTAAACCGGTTTGTCACTTTATGTTTTTTCCTTTAAAATCATTTAACTTGTCAACGTGCTTGCAGTTAAGGGAGGCTGCCCTGTATGCTTTGGCTGCTTTGGCTTCTGAACAATTGTTGCTTGATGAAGTAGAGGTTGGCCCTTGCCCCTTTGACATTCTTTTTTTTTTTTTTTATCTATCTCTATTCTGTATAATGCTGGGTTAATAGTTCGTTTAATGACTATGTTCTGATTTCTTAGGTTTCTGGTTCCACTGTTGGAGCTATGCTACAGAAAATTTTAATTGAGGACATGGCAGCAGGTGAGACGAGCACTATCAGATGTATTGAGAATTCTTTTCCTGCTGGTTCAATCTGTATTTTGTTTTGTTTTTGTTTTTTTTTTAATTATAAAGATCCCTGTTTATTTGCAGGCTTCCATGGCTACCCCTTTCTTCGTGCCCGCTTATTTTCGTCTGTTGCAAGATTTTCTTCCATGGTAATTAGTGAAAACTGAAAACCTCCCTTTTCCTCTGCCTGCCTTCATTATCCTAAACACAGCTCTTTCATCTTCCTGCGAGATCTCATTTGGTTTTAATTATGTGGACAGATGAACAACCAAGTAAGAGATAACTTCGTACGTGCTGCTGTTGAGACAGTGGGAATGGATGTGTAAGATCTTGGGTTTTTTGGGTTCTTAAACTCCCCAACATGATGTCACTCATTATTCCTTCTTTTACAGACCTCGACTAGTTAAATTTGGTGCTTGTCGAGCTTTATCTCAGCTTTTATCAGATGCCACCACCGGATGTGTTCAACATAGAGCGGTGGACTTATTATTGTCACTTATAGATCTTCTAAAAAATGTAAAGTGAAATGTACCTGGTGTGTGTTTTGTTTCCCTGGTTTCCAGATTTGTTTAATATTTAATTATATATGTTTTTATTTTCTTTGCAGGCCTCTGATGGAACTATGCATTTAGTACTTGAAACTCTGCAAGCAGCTGTGGCAGCTTGTTAGTGCAATTAAACTTCAAGTTTGATGTTCAGATAGTTTCATGTTTTATTGTTTCAGTTTGTTTTGGGGATCCGACACTCAACCAGGAGAAGCTCACTTTGTGTATTTTCACTTACAGGTCATGAAGCTGCAGCCTCAATAGAGCCAACGTTATCTAGTACCGTGCTCGACACGTGGGCTTCTCATGTTTGTGACCCGTTCATCACTATAGATGCTCTAAAAGTTTTGGAGGTAACTTTGAGTTATATATATATATATATACACTTTTATTCGTTTACCCATTTCCCATTGTTGGAACTTGGATTATGTGGGGCATGTCAATGTATTCCGTATCTGTCTCTGCTGGAAATTAGCATATTTCTTGAAGATGCATTTGACTCCCCAAAAACCTTACAATTGTTTTAGTTGTCTGTAAATCATTGCTGACAATAGGTTTTGCAACCCTGAGTGCTTTTCAAAAGGTCAACCATGCTGTTTTTGGACATTTTCTCTGATTATTTGGAAACATCCTTTGTATGCCTTCTGCAGAACAATATCAAATGTTTCTTATTTGAAATTTCTCATGATTGATAGTTTAAGTTAACGTGAGCTGAAATTTGTAACTTGTGGTGTTCTTTAAGAGATTCTTTACTGCCTTGTGTTTTGCACCTTTTCAGGCCATAATAAAGGTCAGTGGGTGTACTCGTTCGCTGGTTTTCAAAGCTTCCCCCTACATCGAGCCAATCCTAAATAGTGTATGCAAAGCTTTCCCTATCACTAATAATCGAAGGAAAATTATTAAACAATAGATATTTGTATTTTGTCATTTTCACATGATACTGTTTACATTTTTCAGCCTCAACAAGAACGCGATGGTTTAGTTGCAGGTTCTTTAGATCTTGTCACAATGCTGATAAAGGTAACAAGCGTTTTTACATTATGATTGGTGTTTGCATATTATGATTTGTATAGTGCTTACGACTGCAACATATTATTTCGCAGAACGCCCCTGTTGAAGTGGTAAAAGCACTCTTTCAAGTTTCATTTCATCCTGTCGTGATAATAGTTCTCCAGAGTACTGACTATGGAAAAATGAAGGTTAATTTTTATAGAGTACTGACTATGGAAAAATGAAGGTTAATTTTTATATTCACTTACCTTAAAACATGTAATTAGCTTCTATATTAAAATATGAAATTAACAGTGGGATGATACATGTATAACAGAATGCAACCCAGTGCCTAGCTGCACTTGTGTCTGTTTGGAAACAAGATATGCTTTCTTGGTCTGGTGATCCTGGTTCCACGATGAGAAGTTTGCTGGATGTAGCTTGGAGGTGATGTGCTCATTTTTGTTAGTGTGTATGGCCCTTTTGTTTAAATCACTATATTGTCCTGTGGTATTGAGATTTCACATCTGCTTACAACATGAAGCTCTTGTTTGTGGTAGCAGATTGTACAATGTTAAGAAGATGTTGTAGATGCATTAATTCTGCAGAAACTAAATATGTTTTGTCTCATTCAAGAAAAAGAAGGATAGTTGTGATAAGTGGTACAAAAATTCCAATATCCCTAAGGTCTGTGCTTGTTGTACAAGCTAACACCACTTTAATGATGCAATATGTTGAATATAAACCAATATCCTGGGGTGATTTGTAGTTTTAAAAGATAGCCATGTGTCTTTTCTTTCTTTATTTCTCTCTTTTCACATTTAGAAAAAAAAAAAAANACAATGCTAAAACTTCAAGGGTACTGTACGTTGTCACCCAAATATAGTTTTCCATCTTGACGAGATGTCAGTTACTCATATGTAATTTGATTCTTTATGCATGACTCTGAGGTATGTTTATGCATTGTGCTATATATTTTCTAGTAATAAATGTCCTCAGCCCCTAACATAAATGCGAAATGAGTAATATTTCTGTGAGTCACACACTCACACCATGATCACAATTTGGTTATATTGTTGTGCAGGCTTCTAGACCCTGAACTAGAAACTTCCGGATCGCTTTTTGTCGGCAGCTACATTCTACAGCTTATTTTACATTTGCCTTCACAAATGGCGCAGCACATCAGGGACCTTGTGACTGCACTTGTCAGACGCATGCAGTGTTCACAAATTGCGGGACTGAAATGTTCATTGCTACTAATTTTTGCTAGATTGGTCAGATTTTCTTATAAAAACGTTTTCCAAAGTAGGAATTTGTTTTTTTTTTTTTCTTTTATAAATTATAGATAGTTCAAGTTATTTTCCCTGATGCAGGTCCACATGAGTGTCCCACATGTTGAACAATTTGTTGACTTGCTCGTCTCTATCCCTGCCGAAGGTCATCTAAACTCGTTTTCTTATGTAATGTCTGAATGGACCCAACAACAAGGCAAGTCCTCATGTTAATTAGACTTTTGTTTATTTGTGTGAAATACATTACTTCACAAAGTAATAATATTCTTTATTCATGTTTCTTCTTTCATTTTCCTTTTCGTTTTTTCAATATAAACATCACTTTATCTAGAGAATTTGTTAATCCGTCGATTTGGTTGTTTTGCTTATTACATCCAGGGGAAATTCAAGGAGCCTACCAAATTAAAGTGACAACTACTGCTTTGGCTTTGTTGCTTTTGACTCGACATGTTGAATTGTGGAACGTTAATGTTAAAGGCCATCTTATCAAGGTTAGATTTTACTCCTTTTACATCTGGCACTTATTTTGCATTCTCAAAAAGCTCACTCCATCGTATATATTTTTTATAGTCTGACACGGGCATAACGACTCGCTCCAGAGCCAAGACATTACCGGATCAATGGACAGTTGTGCCACTTCCTGCGAAGGTATTGGTTTATGCATGGTCTTTTCATATTAATTTGAAAGTGAAAAATGGTATGTAATTGATTTTTTTTTCTTTGATTTCTTATTAAAGTTGTAGTTTTAATTTAACATTCTTACGTGCACAATAGATTCTGGCTATACTAGAGGACACTTTACTAGAAATCCAAGAACAAGTAGATGGGGATAATGAGGTAGTTTGCCATAACTTAAATTCACATTTCCCACTATCACATCCATGACTGTGAAGCTGGTTTTTGATAATCTCAGCAAAATTTATTTTGGCAGGAGGATAGCGATAGCGACTGGGACGAAGCTGAGAGTGAAGTTGAGAGTGAAGATGATGATTTCTTATCTTCTTCTGCTGAATCCGCATTACATGTTAGACCTACTTATGAATATCTTGATGCCATGGCAAAGGCTTTTAATGAGGTTTGACTAGCTGCCTGCCAAGATTTCCAGTCTTAGGGTGATTAAAATACTAGAGTTACCCCCAACATTTAGTCATATCGCGGAAAATTCAAATTCCTCTGAAGGCTAAATTAGTAAAAATTGGTACAAATTTTGTAATGCATTAAATCGATACACTTCTTATTTTATAATTTGTGAAATAGGAACAAGTTTTAAGGGGGGGCATTCTTTCAATTGGACATAGAAATTTGTTGCAATTAGAATGAAACTCACTGTGTTTGATTCTTCAATTATCCGATTACCCAATTTTTCATTCTTCTGAGTTGAATTTGGTTCCATTGACTTATTAAGGACCAAGAAGATGACTTTGAAGATGAACTTCGTAGTGGTGTGGATCCTCTAAATGAGGTAAACCTTATATTTGATTGCTAACTGCTGCCCACAACTTGCCCCGAATATTTAGTTTATTCACTTTTCTTTTAACATCTATTATGCAGATCAGTTTAGTGAACATTCTTTTCGAATCCCTGGAAAAATTCTCAGAGGGCGACGAACCATGTTTTGAACATCTATTTCAGGTCTAGTTGCATTCTATCAAGTTTGTCGATCATAAATTTTACCCAGATTTTGACACCAGTAACTCTTAAGAATCTGGAGTCCCATTTGAATCTTGATTTCTCGAATGCAGAGTATCACAATGCCTCACCAAGAAGCTATGGAATTGGTTTAAAGATGAGGGGCAGTGTGATTTGTTTAGTGCAAAGATTGCCGATCTTTGTAAGTGCCAGTACATTACACATCTTTTTCTTTTGTTTCAATCGATATGTTTGATTGTGTAAACTATGAAGATAGTGTTAGAGAAGGGTGGAAACAGGTTATGTTTTTTGTTTTGCCAATTCAAAACAACGCGAGTGTTTGTGAGCATTTGTAATTTTCTAAGAAATAGTGGAGTTGTTTATTATTATTATTATTCGATGGAGGTTTCCAGTGTATTAGATAGACCTATATTATTTCTTTCCTTTACAAATAATTGTTGTTTATATATAGAGGAAATAGATATTTTTACCTTAAGAAAGAACAAGTTTTACACACCGCAAAATAAAAATGTTAACCTTTTCACCTCATAAAATGCAAAACAAATTATACGATAAGCCATGTGACAAGCAGGCGAAGATAATTGATAAAACGAGAAATAACTATGCGATATGCAATGCGAATTACGGATGAAGGTAATTGACAAAGTTTGGAATAGTTATGTGATCAACTTGGCGCGAACGTAATTGATAAAGTGCGAAATAATTATGAGATAAACTATGCGATAATTGATACGAAAAGTTACGTGGCAGTGCGAGAGCATTATGCGGAACAACTATGTGACATATAGTCGAATACAATTGATAAAGTGCGAAATGTTTATGAAAAATCATATACGACAGACATGCGAGGATAATTGATGAAGTGCAAAAATATTTATGCGAAAAAGATAAGCGACTGACAGGCGAAGATAGCTGATAGAGTGCGAAATATATATGCAAAAAGTTATGTGAGGGACAAACGAAGATGATTGATAAAGTGCGAAAACATGATGCGACAAACCGGCAAACATAATTGGTAAATGGCGAAACAAGTATGCCACAATCAGTCGAAGATAATTTATGCAAAAAGCTAGGCCACTGACAAACGAAGATAATTGATAAAGTGCGAAATAGTTATCCTTTGGAGAAACTATCAGAGCTGGTTTCCGACGAAAAAGAAATGAGTTTTCAAGATGTTGTGGTGTCTACTGCTGCTTCTGCGGTTCGAGATTGGGATGATGATAGAGAATGCCTTTTCCCAGCAAGGAAGAATAGGTTAATTTTCTTTATCTTAGAAAGTATAGGTGCTGGAATCAGACCCGCTATTAATGTGGGTATCTCCGGTCTCTGATACAGGCTGTTTAGAGTTTGCTAAACGCTTTTGGGCTTTTCTCATTTTTGTTACGTTTTTTGTTGTAATTTTGCCTATCTTTTTTCCCCGTTCTAGGTGGTTTATTTGGTTTTAGTTCTTTGTGTAGTTTATTGCGTGTTTTACTTTATTTTAGCTTTTTTTTTGTGTTTTCGTTTGTGTTTCTATGTTTTCTTCGTGTTCTTGTTATTTCTGGTGTGCAGGTCGGGAATTTTGGGTAGATAGGATTTGAAGAATAAATTGGTCGTTCAATCATAAATGACTAGATGGGTTCGTTGGCGACGAGTAGGAAAAAGCGGAACTTAATTCCGAGTTCGAACGAGCTTAAACGAGCCCAAAATGCAAAGTCGCGAGTAGCCGCCTCACACCTCGCCTGCCAAACCCGTGGCCCGCGAGATATTCGGCGGCCCGCGCAAGTAACAGATGCCAGCAGATCCCAGGCTGCGGCCCGCGACACTCCCCGCGGCCCGCGATTTTCAGTTCCTGTCGTCCGCAAAGTCTCTCTCGGCTCGCGGAAGTGATAGTTTGGGAGCATCCCAGGCGTCCCCAGACCCGCTCTCCGCTGCCAGTCCCGCGGCACGCCCTGTTTTCGAAAATTGATTTTTGGGCCGTTTTTCTGTATAAGATACTATTCCCAAATTTACTGAATTATGTAACATACTACTTGTTTTAAAAACAAAAGAAATACATTTATCAACTAAAGTTCAATAAAATAATACTTACCAAAATATTTGCATAAACAACCACCATATTTGACCATAATGATTTTGGACATTAATTACATTGATTTTTTTAATTTAAATTTCAAGTGATTCGGCGCCACTTTTCAAAAATATTTAAACAAGTTACTAATAAAGGTATAAATGAAATTTTTAAGTGGAAAGTTAGTTACAATTTCAGATAAATACAAATCTTTTTATATATATGTATTTTAAGATTTTTAACGTTTTTCGAAAAACATAATTTGCTTGTTGTATAAATTTTAAGATTTTCATCCTTCTTGGATTGGATTTACTGAAAACAAATCGTGAGTTTAAAAGATGGTAATTGATAGATTGATTTGATAAGTCTACATAAATAGTTTTTTGTGAGTTATTCCATAGTGTATTTAAGATTTTAACCTTTTTGAAAAACTAAAGTTGATAGGTGTATATATTTTAAGATATACTCAACCCTTTCGTTTCGGATTTTGTGAAAGTAATTCGTGAATTTATATGGTTGTAATTATCAAATTGAGTTGATAAGTATAAATTAATATATTATTGTCATTTATATATTAGATATTAATATTTTTAACATTGTTAAAAAACATAATTTGATTGATATAAATATTATACGATTTTCAATTTGTATTTGGTTTGCACGAATTTATGGGCTTTGTTTTCGAGCATAATTATATATGGTTAGAATGTAATACAATTCTACATATGTTGGGACGTCTGTTTATCCGATTTTTTTTAGATGCGGTGATAATCATGCGATTTTGTTGGGTGGTAATTTTAACCACAAATTTGTGTTATAGCACAAATTGTTTTTATTTACCGAGTACCGAAACGAGCGATTCGTTCCCCGGGTCGATCTCACGAGGAAGGCGGTTCGGAATTTAGCTTTGGTATTGATAACACATAAAAGGAAAATAAATCCTAAACACACTAATCAAATAGGGGAGTTGAGCAAATTACCAACTAACAAATAATAAAAATCAATAATCTACCTAGAAATATAAACGAAACAAGGATAAAGAAGCTAGGGAGTCGTGGATAATTAATTCAAGTTCTATTTGCACACCGGGACATTAATCATTCTATTCTAGATTGACGCCCTCGCTTAAGCATCTAGCGGTTCGCTCCCAATAACTCTTCGTAACAAGGGATTGAACATAGACGAACAAACTCGAGCATACGACACAGGCCAAGTATCCCAATCCCAATAACTATTCGTAACAAGGGACGAGTCATCGACAAATACGTATTTCAATCCAAAACCTATAAACTATTCAATTACGAAATCATCTACCTCATGCGAGCCTAAGTCAACGACTTCTCCCCTTTCGATTCTAAAAATCGCTAATTAAATTAGAAGAGAGTTAATCAACTAACCATTTAGAATCAACAAAACCCTAACTCGACTAATGAACATTCAACCGTTTCCAATTGCAAGATCGAAGTGTCACTCTTCGATTATATCAATCAATCAAACAAGATCTCATCGATTCCTAATCAAATTAACTCGCACAAGAATAAACAAATCAAGCCCGACAAATACACGTTTAACGAGAACAATCATCCCCTATCCCTAGCAGAAGGAATTAACTACGTAAAATAAATTAAACACAATAAATCATTTCTCCAAATTCAAACAAGAAGAAAAACTTACAATTAATCTCAATCCAAGTGTTGAAGCCAAAATACAAGCTTAATTTCTAAAATGGAAAAGAAAGAAAAAAGAAAGAAAAATAGAGAAGAAAGATGGAGAAGAGGAGAAGAGAAGAAGAAGAAGGGAAGGAGAAAGAAAGAAAAGAAGAAGAAAAATGGAGAAAAGAAGGATAAGAGAAGAAGAATATGAAGGAAAATGAAGGCGGGTGGTGATTTTCGGACCTAGGGTTCCTCCCCCTTCAAGTTGGAAGTGAAAGAATGCAGAAGAAAACGAGTTTTCGGGGTTCTTATACCAAATTATCCAATGTAAACCGAGCTGCTCGAATTCGAAGAGCTCGAGCTTCTTTCGGATTTTGAGGTAAGGCTCCAGTTTCCAAGTATGTCATAATCGGTGTCATCCAAGTCGGTGATTTCGGTAACTCGGTATTTATGACTTCAGCTGGAGAAATAGAAGGCATTTCTTGATGACCGACTTGAACATACTCAACGTCTTCCATTCCACTACTTGATGCAAGTTTAGAAAGAGCGTCAGCTGGAATGTTTTGTGAACGAGGAATGTGCTCCAACTGGATATTAAATCGAGACATCTTCTGTTTAACAAGCATTAAATATGGTAGCAACCGGGGTTCCTTAACTTCAAAATCTCCATGGACTTGGTTTACCAGCAATTGTGAATCTGAGAATACTTTTAGCTTATTTATATTCATGGATTCCGCGAAACTTAATCCGGACAGTAAGGCCTCGTATTCAGCTTCGTTATTTGTTGCCGAAAACAAAAATTTGACCGAATGACAAAACATCTTGTTTTGAGGATCTATGAGGACGATTCCTCCTCCAGCTCGATGTTGAGTCAGTGAACCATCAACATATAAAGTCCAAGATTGATCATCATTAATCGTCTCGATTGCAGGAGTAAACTCGGCAATAAAATCAGATAAAGCTTGGGCTTTTATTGCAGTTTGCGTTTTATAATGAATATCATACTGACCGAGTTCAATAGCCCATTTAATCAGTCTTCCCGATGTGTCTTGTCTATGTAAGATCGTCTTCAAAGGATAGGAAGTAAGTACCGTTATTGAATGCTCTTGAAAATAAGGACGTAATTTCCGAGCTGCGATAACAAGTGCATATGCTAATTTCTCCATCGGCGGATATCGCAACTCAGCTTCATGTAAAGCTTTACTGATGCAGTAAACTGGATATTGTTGATGTCCTTCTTCTCGGATAAGAACTGCGCTGATAGCAGATTCACTTTCTAACATGTCACATCATCCAAAACCTCATTCTTACTCCTACACTCAAAACCTCCAATAACAATAAACCTCATAAACCTTTATTTTATGGGTCCCACATGTTTTTCATTACTTTTAATTAATATTATACTTTTATATTTTATTAATATTTTAAAACTATAACTCCATTTTATTTTTATTCAATCTAAATATTTCATATATTTATCATAAATACATAAAAAAAAAATTAATATAAATTTTGTAATTTCATATATTTATTCAATCTAAATATTTCATATATTTACATATAAATTTTGTAATTTAATTTTTCAGTTATTAACGTATTATTAGGATAAAATTTAATTTTGTTTAAAATAATTTAAGAGAAATTAAAAATCTTCAAAAGAAATAAAATGAAAAAGATTGTAGAAAAGGAATAGATTGTAGAAAATAATTTTTTAAATAAGTTAATGAATTATTAAAAAATAAAAACTAAATTAGAAATAAATTTTAAAGATTAAAGTAAAAGAAAACGTAAGTAAAATAAATAAAGAAAAGAGAACATTTTTTTTTAAACATAGTTTACCTCACAAATTTCGAAAGTGACGAAAAAACAAAATAAAAAGAAGGCACATGGGTGTTCACTAGTGGGCCATAGTCTCTCCACTCCATTTTTGGCAATTGGACTACACTTGCCCAAAGATTAACATGTGGATGAAACCGTGAACTCCACTTTCTTATTTTCAATCCGTTATGTATTTTTTAAATTTTAATTTTAAGAGGTTTGAGGGAGGTTTGTAGAACCAAACCTGGTTTGTGTTTATAAACCTCAAACCTCTCCTCTCTAATAGCAAAACCTAAGGTTTGTGTTTTTAAACCTCATCCAAAAGCTATTGTTAAAGATGCTCTAATTACTCCAAATTCCCCATACCAACAGCAATCCCCGACGGAGAGCTCGGACATGAAAACCCGCCACCGCCGTGACAACGTCGCCGCCTACGACTCTCTCACGGATCTTAGACACCGAAAATCCTTAACGTAGTAGGCCCGAAGCCGGCGAGTCTGTTCGAATTTGTGAGTCCCATTTAATCTAGTGATCGTTTTATTTTATATTTCATTTTGGTAAGTTGATTTTGTCATGAAAATTTTTGTTGTTGTGTGTAAAATTTTAGAAACAATCTTTTTTTTTTTTTNGGAACTGGAAGAGTCATTGTTGACAATTCTCTTGGCATAGTGCTAATAATGGACTAGATCAAAATGGCTCAATTAAATTCTAGTGCTTCTTTTATTAGTGAAGTTTCTAGAAAAAAAAATATATCAAACGGCGCAATGCACCTTGGGTCGCTACGGAAACAGCCTCCTTGTATAATTACAAGGGTAAGGTCTGCGTACAACTGACCCCCCAGAACCCAACCTGTTGGGAATATACTGAGTATGTTGTTGTTGTTGTTGTTGTTTCTAGATCTGCTTGAATGATTTTTTGAGAAATTGTGAGATAAAAATTGTGAGCCCCTTTTTTTTCCCCTTTTGATTTCCTAAATAAATGCTCTTTTTTATTTTTATTGATAAATCAATGAGAGTTGTTTTTATGTTTATTCATAATTTTGTAATAATTTTTTTGTTAATTCAAAGTTATTTTTATGTTTCTTGATAGTTTTTGTAATGTTGTTTTGTAGTTGCTTCATTGATGTTCATTGTAATAAGTCAGTGTACCTTTATGTAGTTGCAACATTGAAAGATATATAATCTTCTTACTCTATAATCTAAGTACTTCAATTTTTTGCTGAGTTTTTTTTTTCTCTTTTTTTTATATGCTCTCTGACGATGGTTTATTATTCTTTCTTATAAGATGTTTTTGTTTGAATTTAAATAACTGTCAAACAATTTTATTATTTAAACTGGATTAATCTTTTTTATTTTTATTTTTGTTCTTGTTGTTTTTATTCTCAGGTATTGAAGATTGAAGAAGAAATTGAAAAATAAGTTGAAGAAGAAGAGAGAAGAAAAAACGTGAAAAGAAAAATAAAGAGAGAAGGAATTAAGAGAATCAAATGCGGAAGAAAGATAAATCAGTTATTGAGTTTAAATTCTAAATTAATTGTTTTATTTGTAACTTCCTTTTGAGACAATTTTGGAATTCAATATGTTGTGATGTTTTAATAGAATTTCTTTTTATTAGGCGGTTAGTTATGTCTTTTGGCCCTGTATTTCATCTCAATTCTCATCTGTCGCTAATGCAGTAAACCCTGTCCGCCGCTCACACACATCTGTCATCTCTAATCGTCGCTCGGCGCTTTGATACCTGATTTCGGAAGTCTGAAATCTCAAATCGCCTATCTCCTGTTGCCGCTTCTGCACACCACACACTCCACCAGGCAGGCCGGCTCTCGACGGCGATGCTCATACGGGCTGCACCACAAGTTCGTGATTTTCAAGACTTTGAAGCTCTCTTTCTTCTTCTGAACTCGTGATTATTTTGTTTCGGTTGAACCAATTTGATGGATCTCGTTTGACCAATTCATGATTGTTATTATTTTTTATTTATTTAGTTTTTATGTATTCGATCTACTCTGAACCAATTTGCTTATGAAGTTGATATCTAACCAATTTGTAAATTTTATTTTTTTTTTCGTTTTATCGGATAACAGATAACTAAACCGATAAACCGCCAGATTTTCGGTTTGAAATCGAATCCAAATTCGATTCGGTTTTATATTTTAATATTGGACAAACCGAATTTTCGATTAACCAAAAATTTGATCGATTCGGTTCGATTTTGACCGAATGTGCAACCCTAATCACACCCCTAGTGTTCAAGTAAACTAGTAAATATGTGTGCACATGCACAGATGTTCATAAAATATTATAAGTAATATTTGAGACTTTAATATTAAAATTTTAGATAATGAACATATTACATTTTTAAAATTTAATTATTAGAAAAAATAAATTAATGATTGTTTATTATTATGAACAATTGTTTATTATCATCAGATAATAGCAGTTTGATTATTATTATTATTATTATTACAAAAACAATTGTTTATAAGATTTTAAAGTTGTTTGACTATGCTATTAAAACAATTTACTAGTTGTTTTAAAGAAAGTTTTTCATGAGATACAAAAGAAAAAGATAATATTGATGTTAAAATAAATAACTTGAAAAAATTGTTTATAATTATGCAATTTATATTTATTGTGAATTATTATTAGTTGGTATTAGCATTAATTATTATATAATATAATAGAAAAATACATGATTACACTCAATATGATGTATTAGTGTGAAAAGTAAAAAAACATTAATGATAAAGTTTGTAACAAAAATAGAGGGAAATTTTAAAGGTTTTATTAAATAGGCTTTCTGCTATTAGCTAATAATTAATGCTAATACACGGGTGTTGAATTAGAGAGCTTTTGTAAAAAAATATTATTTTTTTTTATTTTTTAAAAAACTAAAATAATTAATTTTATATAAAACATTACTTTGGGTTTTAATTAAATTGTCAAATTATATTTTTTTAATCATAATAATTAAACACCCGTAGATTAAATGAAATGTCAACCCGTGTTGAATTTTTTTACTTATATCATATAAAAATATCGATATTATTTACCATTACATAAGTACAAAAATATATATCTTAAATAAATAGAAATAATATAGTGATATGTATATGCATAAGTGTAGAATATGTATATTTAATATTAGCAAAATAGATTATTTTTTTGCTTAATTAGATGTCTAATACATCAAGTGTCGTATTAGTCGTGCTTCACTTTTTTTTAACTTTATATGTAATTTTAGAATTTCTATAAAAAATTATTTATTTTTATTACATTGACAACATACCAATTAGATTTGAAATAAACATCATTTTTAAAAGAATACATACCAATTTCTATTACTTTATAATATAATTTAATTTAGTTTGATAAATAAATTTAAATTTTATTTTTAAAGATATATATTACTTTTTTGTATTATATATATATATAAATAGTAAAATACAAACTGACTTCATAATATCAATTCAAATGCAACACAATAATTAAGATTTTTTCAAATTGATAAATAATTTTATTTTCTAATTAATTTTAATAAATAATGTTATTATTATTATAAAGATAAATATAATTTATTTATTTTATATATAGAAAAAAATGGATAGGATTCCACGCAATAAGCTGATCGCAATCCGCTTCTGTGGCGTGGAGTGGACCGAGGGTTAAGAACATGCTTGCTACCAAGTGTTTTTCAAGAAGTGTCGTGAGATGACAGACATACACCGAGATCCTGTATTCAATTCTTTGTGGCCAGAAATTGCACATTCTCTGAACCGCATGCTGAGTTATGCCTTGAAGGAATATTCTATCGCCCAAGTACGGGGAAAGATTAAACGGCTCATAAAATATTTTGATGAATATTCAAGTTTTCTGTTGATTCCAAGAGTCCGAGTGAGTAGTGATGCTGGTCGTGATAGTGTTAACCACATATACTGGTTGTATGTGGATTAGGTAAAATGAATTTTTTATTTTAGTTTGTTCATGCATTTTACGATGCGTTCATAACCCTGAAAAGTTTCAAATTTAATACTCAGGAATAGACAAACTCTCAGGCATTTTTCTGTTGGTATGGATTCCCATAGTATCATGAGTGTTACAAGGTTTTTACCAAGTGCACCGCAGCGGTGATCGACTTGGAGGGTTGGCTTGGTGCTTCGGTTGACGATCTAATATGGGGGGAAGGCATAGACGATAATGGCACTGACGATGACAGTGATGATCAGACTCATCCGCCACCACTGCAGGTTGAAGTTATCGATCTCGACCCTGAGAATCCACTGAAATAAATTAAAAAACAACTTGTAAACCAATTTACATTGGTTGTCTTGTTTTGTTGGAATTTGGGGACTGCATCAATAACGGATTTTCTTTGTTCTGTCCAATATGTTAATCAAGATTCATGTGTTAATAAAATATTTTGCGTGGATAATGAACCATTAATGTCTGGCAACATAGATTTTTCCAGCAAAATTAGCGACAATGAAAATTTTAGTTAAAAGGAATTTCTAAGAACTCCGAGACAAGTGTGATATATCGTATAGTGTATAATGAAAATAAATAAATAAAAGTAAACAATAATACAAACAGTTAACAAGATGCGGGTTATAACAGAATGAAAAAAAAAAAAATCAATATAAATAAACGATATTTATAATCACATATCTATCAAATGCATATTTTATCAATATGCAAACATGTTTCGAATGTTATCCGCATAATACGAACCTCATTTTCTGACTGCTTTTTTTCACGTAAGTTTACACACGCAAGATGTGGAACTTTTTTGTTTGAACTTATCGGTCGTCACTTCAAGCAAGATGTAGAACTTTTTTCTTCATGCCTAAATTTACTACCATTATTTCTTTCTTTTTGTTCAAAGTTAATAAATCTATTGCATGTATTTTTTTCGTTTTAATTCTTTTTGTGTTGAACTTATTTAGATCTTATTTTTCTTTATTTTATTACACTTCAATGGCGATATCATAGAGCTGTTTCAAAACTAAAACTAAAGTACTCCAAAAAGATTTTAGATTCTAAATTCTTTTTTCTCTGGATTATGGGAAGACAATGCGTAATTGTATATTGTTCAAAGTTCTGCTTAATATAATTTATTTTTTGTTTCAATTATGCGGGGCTACGCGAGTAATTGCATACAATACGCACTTCTGAGTTCAATTTTATCGATCTCCAAATTATATAATATCAACAGTTCTTAAGAAAGATAAAGCATTATAATAATTTAATTACACATTTCCAATAAGATAGATCTAATTATTAAATCGACTCAACTACTTTAAGAAGACTAACATCAGCACAAACATTCAACACTTCCAAAAGTTTACAAGATGCTATATTCCGTAAATATCTATATATTTTTTTTTTTTTCTCAAAACGATAGATATGAATAAAATTCAACCAAATTTACAGAGTTCGAGAGGCCAAATGACCAATACAAATAAGGAGTTCCATGGAGGAACTAATTAATACTAAACCTAGATAAGTAACTACAAGGCAGTAAATTTACTGAAACCTCTAGTTAACCTATCTACGCCAATACAAAAAGAATACTAGCCACTGAACCGAAGAACCTAGCTAGGGAAATAGAGGAAGAAAACTAGAAAAGGTGATAGAGATACAAGCAGCAAACTATACTATAATAAGGAACTCAACTACAACACAAAAAACAGAAACATCAAGCTAAGAGATGGACTGCATAGAACTCTTGCCATTCGAGTAGAGCAAATTTGATGATCTCCTTTTCAGGTAGCCATGACTTCTTGAAGATCCACAAATTTCTAGCCTTCCAAAGCCACCACAAGATATAAGTGGTGAGCTCAATCCTGTCTACAGTAGCTTGGTCTTTGTTTGAGCAAATCTCCCTCCACCAGTGCTTAAAGTATGGAGTGTCTGAATTGGTGCAGTTCCAGTTCAAAGGGGCCAGCTTCCAAGTTGTTTGGGCCTTAAAGCAGTGAAAAAATATGTGCTCCATTGTTTCTTCAGAATCCCACAGACAGGGCAAATCGAGTCCAACAGCAAGCCTCTCTTTGCTAGATTAGAAGCACAAGGGATGGTGTTATTAAAACACTTCCAGATGAAGTGTTTCAGCTTCCTCTTGATCTTCAGTTTCCAACTTGTGCTCCTTATTTTGCTAATCTAGGTGGACTGAGTGCTAGATTCAGGAATATCAAGCTTGTTGATTTTTCCTTTTATGAGCTGAGAGTAAGATGAAGAAACTGTGAAGGAACCTTTCTTATCAAGAGCCCAAATAAACCTGTCTTGCTTTGTTTTGTCTTGAGTATCAATGTGGAGAATTGCTTCAGCTTCATGAGGTGAGAACATACTTCTGATCAGATCAATGTTCCAGCTGCTATCTTCCTGATTCATGAGTTGGCCAACTTTGGATATGTTCTGAGGA
Source organism: Striga asiatica (assembly GCA_008636005.1). NCBI lineage: Eukaryota > Viridiplantae > Streptophyta > Magnoliopsida > Lamiales > Orobanchaceae > Striga > Striga asiatica. The sequence continues at coordinate 1,541,491 of BKCP01006294.1, forward strand.
CAGCTAGGGTTCTTTTTGGGTTTGAGATTTGTGAGGTTGTAGCCAAGGATGTTCCCAAATCAGAGCTGTTTGGCCATCACCTATTACCATTCTCAAATGCTGCTTGAAGGAAGGACAAACTTTCATCCAGCTTCTCCATAACCAAGAGCTGCTAGCAGGTGGTTTTGAGTCAAGAAATGTGCCATTTGGAAAGTATTTGCACTTTAGGAGTCTGCTCATGAGAAGGTTGGGCTTGGTGATTAATCTCCATAGCTGTTTGAACACAAGAGCTTCATTGAATAACCTCAGATCAGTGAATCCCAAGCCTCCATTTTCCAGAAATAAATAAATTAGGCATTCATTGAATAACATGAAGTTGAAATAAATAAATTAGGCATTCATTTTATCCTTTTCCTGGCTGCCCAATAAATAAACTAGTGTCTCCATCTCCTCAATCCTGCAAAGATCATCATATCATTGATTATTACAAAATCAAAATAGAAAGGTAAGAAAAAATGCACCATAAAACGAACAAAATTGAACAGTCGAAACGCCCCATGAGAATGTCTAGTTGGAAATATATGGGCTTAAATCAAAAAATACAATAGGCAGCTATCAGTTAAATGAGTACCGCGAAATTATGTTAAAGAAAAAAAAAAAATCTTAAAAAGAAACACTATACAAAATCATTAAAAGAACAACAAGTGTACTTCAACGCAAGCCACTAGAACTAAGACTCAAGGGATTACAATAATAATCACATTTCAACTTCAATTTTTAGAATTTAGTAAACGTAATCACCCCAAGGAATGCAGTCAATTGTGTTCCTAATCATTTGTTTAATTTAATGTAATTAATAAAGCGTATTGTAGATAAAATACAAAATTCATACTCAATGTGCATAAGCCTAAACACAACCCTACGAGTTTTTACTCCATCAATTTCTCTGAGTTTGACCGAACTAACTTCAACCACAAGACCAATAACATCTACACAATAAATAAATAAATAAATATTATGTTAATGTAAAGCGTGTATAAAGAAAAAAAGTTATCAAACTAAAAATGGTATGTAAAAGGAATAAATATTGAAATAAAATATTTACCAAATAAACCATATTGATCTTGGCGAAGACCGTGACGGATACCATCAAATCGATAAAATGGAAAATCACCTTTCCACCTCACCAAAATAGTCATGTTGTGGATAATAATTTTGTATTTAGCAATTGAAAGTCGAAATGAGCCAACATTCGGTTCAACTTCGTATTTGTTAATGTCGTAGACTTACCCTTCTTTCACTTTGTCTACCCATTTTTTCACATTAGCCCCACGAATAAGTCCCGATGAATCATCCACCCTACAACAAATAGTTAGATGCAACATAAGTATTAAAGTTATTATATTAATTTTTGATTACTAATATAGATATTATTATTAGTATTATCTATATAAGACCACGAATAGCAAAACGAAAAATTAAATAAATATTAATATTATTATTAGGATTCATATTATATATATAAGACCACAAAGTTTAAAACATAAAATATATTAATATTAGTATTTGTATTAGTTTTATTAGATAAGAACCTGAATTGCAAAATAAAAAGACAGAAACTCACCTCCTCGTCACAAAATAAGATTTCCATATAGTTTGTAGTTTCAACCTCATACGTGCGAGAAATTATTCGATTTACTTGTAGCATTAAGTATGGTTTTTCTTCAACCTCATGTCAAGTTTTTTTTTTTTTTCCNATGACCTCTTGGCCTAGTGGTAAGAGTGAGGCACCCTTGACATGAGGTCAAGGGTTCGAGCCTTCCGGAGCGCAATGGTGGAACAATTAATACTGAGGACTAGAAGCGGCAGTGTTGGAAGCTGAAACTCGGTGGGAACCAGCGGCTGGATAGGTGGGGCCAGCATGAAGTTGGGGGGCCACCGAGCATCACTTCGGTGGAAACCAGCGGCTGGATAAGTGAGGCCAACTTGGAGCTGGGAGGGCCAGCGAGCGATCACTTGGGGATGGAACCAGCGGCTGGATAGGTGGGGCCAGCATGAAGTTGGGGGGCCACCGAGCATCACTTCGGTGGAAACCAGCGGCTGGATAAGTGAGGCCAACTTGGAGCTGGGAGGGCCAGCGAGCGATCACTTGGGGATCGACTCCTTGGAGCTGGGAGGGCCAGCGAGCGATCACTTGGGGATCGACTCCTTGTCCGCGGTAATTGAGGGTATTAAGTACCTGAGAGCCATTGTGTGACTACCGCAGTTTAATTGGAGGCAGTGTTTGAAGGGCCGGAGCTGTTTCCTCGAGGACTAGTCAGGCGCAAGCCTGGAACCTCGGTATCAAAAAAAAAAAAAGTATGGTTTTTTAGTTCTTGAGACTTGCTTTGGCAAACCAAAAACGCAAATCATGTTGAAAGTATTATTATAATTGTCTAAAAGAAAAAATTAAAAAAGAATACTGAACATGTGAGATTTTACATGATTTATCTGTCAATTTATTTAATTCTTTACAAAAAAATAAGAATCTACCCAAAAAATTATCACTTCCACAGTTTCACCTACCTAAATTCAATAAAATCTAAATTATCACTCCCACCAACCTCAATTAATAAAATTAAAATAAGCCGTTTTAAGGGGGTGTATTCAATTCGGAATTTAAGTGACATTTTAAGACTTTTTGAGATTTGAAACTTTCTAGGATTTTCAGATTTTGGAAGAATTCTATGAAATCTCAAGTCCGGAGGTAGGATTTGAAGTGGGATTTCATATAAGGTTTTTTGTTTAGAAATCCCACAAAATCTTAAAAAGTCTTAATAAATCCTAGTGTCAAAAAAATTAAATACCTGTAAGACTTTTGAAAATCCCAATTGAATACCCCAGGATTTTTAAAAGTTTTAAAAAATCTTAACAAATCTAAATTGAATACAACAGGATTTTTAAAGTCTTAAAAAGTCCTTAAAATCCTAATTAAATACACCCCTAAAAAATAAATAAATATATTATACAATAAAATATCTTTATCACACACACATCGCACCCCACAAATCCAAACACCCGCCGCCAATCCATTATCGGATGGCCGGAATATTCCCCTCCCTCCGGCGAACCTACCTCGTCTTCTACAACTGGACCCTCTTCCTCGGCTGGTCCCAGGTCCTCTACATCGCGGGCACCGCCCTCCTCACCACCGGCCACCGCTCTGTCTACGCAGCCGTCGAAAAACCCCTCCTCCTCGCCCAATCCGCCGCGCTCCTCGAGATCCTCCACAGCCTGACCGGAATCGTCAGATCTCCGGTCGCGGCCACCCTTCCCCAAGTAAGCGGTCGGGTCTACGTCGCGTGGGGCATCCTGTACAGCTTTCCCGAGATCCGGACCCATTTCCTAGTCGGATCCCTCGTCGTCAGCTGGTCGATTGCGGAGATTATCCGCTACTCGTTCTTCGGGCTCAAGGAGACGTTCGGGCACGCGCCGCCGTGGCTGCTGTGGCTGAGGTACAGCACGTTTCTGATGTTGTACCCTGTGGGGATCGGGAGCGAGGTGGGGCTGATCTGGTGTGCGCTACCGTACATGAAGAGCACCGGTAAGTACAGCGTGAGGATGCCCAACAGGTGGAACTTTTCGTTCGATTATTACTATATTACCCTTTTGATACTCGGGCTTTACGTTCCGGGTAGCCCGCATTTGTACGGGTACATGATGGGGCAGAGGAAAAAGGCCCTGGCTAAGGCCAAGGGCAAGGGAGAGTAGTTTGATTTGTGTGTGTGTGTGTGCGTGTTTTTTTTTTTTTTTTTTTTTANGTTGTGAGAATACATGTTCATAACTTCATATTATTCTTGAACCATATTGCTAATAAGTATAAATAAACTAATAGTCAAATTTAATTAAGTTAAAAACAATCATAATGTTTTAATTTGTGATGTTTGATTACATGGGAAATTGAGTATAAAAATTACTATGGAAAGAAATTTGAGTATAAAGATCTTCTTGGACCATCTGTCCGAAGTTTGTTTGGCCAGAGTTTAAAGAAATTACTCCATAGTACCACAAGATAAAGTAGATGTACATTATAGAGAAATGTGTGGATCAATACTTGATGCTGAAGCTCAGCTCGAGTGCAAATTGAGCTCGGCCCTTTAATGTAAACAAGCGAGTCAATCATGAACTTGGTACTAAGATGAACTCAAAATTTGTAAATTTCGATTCTCCTTTTATCTTCTGAGAATTGAATGGGTATGGTAGGATTTATGTTAGAAAGCAACATATTCTAATTTTCGAGCTTGTGTTGCTCAAGCAGCTCGATCGAAATGGATCTGCTTAACTAATTGGGTTAATGATGGGGATTAAACAGAATTCTACAAATATGGATGCTGAAGTGTTCATCAAGTTTTAATTATCTTTACTCTTTTTGCAGGGTCCCCAAGCTCTCACCTATTAGCCCATATTTAACCAATATTATTAGGTGGACCTTCCCCAAGGTCTATTCACAACATAATTGCATCTATTATCTCACAAATAATAGTACAGCTCATAAAAGAGTGAACAGTAAAGCTAAGTCTCAATGTGCGGGGAAGATTGAAGCACAAGACATAGCACGATTTTAAAACACAATTATAGAAACAAATGACAAAATAGGCACAGCATGACCCAAAATACAAAATAAAAACACGATACTATTACATGAACACAAAACAATAGCATACTTTGCCATCCCTGAAAATTATATTTGTTTTCATGCTTATTATCCACTGCTGTTTTCAAAATACTGTTAATCTGGTTTTTATTGTAATGGAGTTGCTAAATTGCTATAGCATCACACAAGTAAAACCACAACACAATCAGATTATATGAAATTCATAATACTGATGACAACTCAATCAAACAAAGCAAAAACTGACACCTCAAGTCTTAACATCTTTCACAAAATAAAATTAACACAAAGGAAAATTGGAGTTTTTAACCAGAAAATAAAAAGGAACATTTGCGACTTCGAAATACAAGAAAATATAACACCTAGGTGTTAGTGGCTCTGGTGTAGATCTGCTGGCTCGAATGAGCCGACACCATTCTGATTAAACCTCTGGCCATCAATTCCCTAATTGCTTTCCTAGCTAGAGATCCACTGATCTGCAAATCATATATTACAGGATGAAATATTAGTAAAAACAGAAAAAAATTACTTCCATAATCATTGCAAAGATACACATTCAAATGAAATGGGGCTATGGACTCCTATCGATTGGAAACTAACAAGCATCAAGAATGTAGGAAATGATAAAATGAATTTCAGAATCAAATCACAAAACATTTTGATTAAGATTAGTTATAAATTCGCGCAAGTGGATTGCGACTTGCTGACACCTATTAGCTACTAATGAAACATTTCAGATGCCAATCAGCTACTTCTACTAGCAGATACCGACTACTAATAAAGTATGAAGATAAGTGGTTGTAAATAAAACAAGTGTGTAAGAAAATCAGCAAATAGGTGAGTGATTGTATATGCAAATGTTTCATTTTGCATGTCAGTCAAGATTTCTCGCATTGAGATGTGAATTGATTCATTGAATAAAAAATTCAACTTCATCACATTCACTTTTTCTCTCTATGATTCAATCTATCACAATTCTGAAATAACAACCAAACTTTATTATATATTTCCAATCTACGATTTGCTATCAATCAATAGTGTACTATTTTCATATCATACAACCTTTAATCACTAAACTTTTATTCCATATTCATTCACAATCTCAAATCTATCTCACTTTTTTCTACAAACAATATTTTCTTATGTTCCACCTCATTTCTGCGCAAGACGATTTTTCCAATAAAAATACACTCATATCCAAATGCAATATAGGAGAAAAAACATCACATAACTACTAGCCCAACCTACCCAGTTCCTATGGTTACAAGGCAGGATCACATGAAAAAATTACTCAGCAGCCCAATATTCAAACAAAGAGAAATGAAATTTGCAAAGATCTCAACTTTTTGTTCACAAAGGTTCAAACTTCAAACAGATTGTACTGCATTACATTTCAATCCTCAGTATTTAGCCACTTTCTAACCATCATCATTGTCACAATCTCATACTACCAAATCACAAAACATACAAAAAAATAATATTAAGAAACGCACAAAAATTAAAAAAACATAAAACAACAATCAATAATCAACAAATAACAAATTAATTTTACCCGAAGACGATCTGATAGCACCGAGGGAGTGATGAGCTTGTACTTGGGCGCCTCTGACAGCAACTTGTCGTATGTCGCCTTGTCAAACAACACCATGTTGTTCACCTTCTCCTTTTGCTTTCCCTTGCTCCACTTCTGCAAAATTATTACGATTTCGCCACAGGATTTTCATAAAATTAGATTTTGAACAAAAAATGTGCATCAACTAAAATAAAATGAACATATAGAACAAACAATAACGGAACCGACCTTCTTCTTCTGTTTGCCGCCTCCGGATTTCGCCGGCTTGGATGACGGCGGCGGAGCCTTGTCCTTCTTCGGTGCCTGTGCAAAAAAATATAGTTAACAAACATAAAAACAACATATGTATCGGAAGGTCGAAATTCAGTGAGAGTGTGTGAAATTTGATAAAACATAACGGCGTCGCACCATCGGAAAGTGAAAATCGGGTGGGGGGCAGGCGGCGGGGAATCGGGAGAGTGTGAGAATAGAGAGGAGATCAGCGACTATATCTGAACGTAGCTAGGGTTTTTATTTGGTTTTCATCTTAAGCGACGTCGTCTTAGTGAATTATTTGAAGGTTGTTGTGTTGGGTTGGGCTGACGGAGTACGGGTAGGAGTTATTCAGAGTATTATTCATTGGGCTGGTCCGAGTAAAAGCCCAATCATACAAACAACACAACACTTCTTCTGATTATACGCAGCTAAATGTCAAATTTGAAAATAAATAATATAAAAAAATTATAATATTTATAGTCCCCTCTTATATATATAATTTGAGAATAAGCTCAGCCTATGTGGCAAACTCTCATCTTCGAAATCCTATGTGGCAAACTCTCATCCTATGTGGCAAACTCTCATCTTCGAAATCCTATTTGGCAAAAATTCATACTTTGAGAATAAGCTCAGCCTATTTGGCAAACTCTCATCTTCGAAATCCTATTTAGCAAAAATTCATACTTTAGAGTTAGGTTTGGATATAAATTAATATTTGTATTAATTGTATTTTAATATCATTTCCTATCATAACCAATGAATTGCAAATATATTTTAAAAGTTGATAACTTTTGTATTTCTTATCGGTTTTACATATATAATATATCAAATTATTCAGTTTTTTATGAGCTTCGATTTGACATCCATATTGTATATATAAAATAAATAAATTTATATTTATTTTTATAATAATAATAAAATTAATTATTAAAATTAATTAGAAAATAAAATTATTTACCAATTAATATATTTATATTTAATGTAGTTATATGTTATAAGGTAGAAAATTTATTATATTATAACACATATAAGTCGCACAAGTAAGACGTGTCATATTAAAATATATAATATATACTCCCTCCTATTTTTATTATTTGTCACTTTGACTTAATTGATCATTGATAAAATATATGTCGTTTTAGATATTTTGTTCGTATTTTTCCATTTTTAACCCTCCATTTAATACACAGTGTCTCTTCATATCTCATCTCTATCGTTTCTCATAACATCTATTAAATAGGGTTAATATTGTAAAAAAAAATGCTAATTAGTGTGTTGCATTTGAATTGATATTATGAAGTCCGTTTATATATATATATATATATATATATATATATAATACAAAACAATAATATATATCCTTATAAATAAAATTTAAATGTATTTATCAAACTAAATTAAATTATATCAAATAAAACTATAAATTATATTATAAAGTAATAGAAATTGGTATGTATTCTTTTAAAATGATATTTATTTCAAAACTAATTGGCATGTTGTCAATGTAATAAAAATAAATAATTATTTATATAAATTCTAAAATTACATATAAAGTTAAAAAATTGTGAAGCACGACTAATACGACACTTGATGTATTAGACATCTAAACATATTGTACACTTATTCATATACATATCACCATATTATTTCTATTTATTTAAGATATATATTGTACTTATGTAATAGTAAATAGTATCGATATTTTTATATGATATAAGTAAAAACATTCAACACGGGTTGACATTTTCATTTAATGTATGTGTGTTTAATTATTATGATTAAAAAAATATAATTTGACAATTTAATTAAAACCCAAAGTAATATTTATATAAAATTTAATTATTTTGATTTTTAAAAAATAAAAAATTTAATATTTTTTTACAAAAGCTTTCTAATTTAACACCAGTGTAATACACGGATATTGTACTAGTATGTATTATATATATATATATAGATGCAGTCTAACAAATGTTAACAAAAAAAAATTGTGTGTATTTATATATGTAATATCACTTTGGTTCTTGTTTTATCTTCAATGGTAAATTCTATTGGGATAAATATTGCATAACATCAACTGGTGATGAAATAGTACACAATATCATCAAACTTTTGAGGTAAAATCTATATCTATATATGTATAATAAGAATTACCATTTACTAAAAACAGTAACAAAAAGTTTAGAAAACATTTAACGCATGCCGTTTTTGGAAATTTTTTAAATATACAAGATTTGGAAATTTAGAAAACATTAATTGGTTACATATACACGTTTTCAAATAAGATCAAATAAGATATGATCAAAAAATTAAATACATTTATTAATATCTGCAATATTTGCATTGATATTTATTATAATAAATTACAAGATTGATTTCCATAATCCATGTTGATAATTTTTTGGTCAAGATAAATATTATTTTATTAATATTTGTAATACTTTCATTGATATTCATTATAATAAATTATAAGATTGATTTCCATGATTCATGCTGATAATATTTTGGTCAAGATAAATATTACACCATATTTTAAGTTCTAACCATAATATAATTTTTCTTTTTTCACAAATATTCACTTTTTATACAAAAATATTTATGGAAAATCGTACAGGTTAGGTAGAATTGTTTTTCCAAGTAATCTGACAAAATCAAGTTGGTGAATTAATTTTTTGCCAATTTTTTTCTTAGGCTTTATTTTGTTAAATATAAAAAATAAATTGTTCTTCAAATTAATATAATTTACCATTTAAGAGATAATGACCATATACATTAAATATTTTTACTATTGGTAAAAAATTAAAATTCAAATATATTAACTATTTTTTAGAATTTATTTGTATATTATTGGCACCCATGATTATTTTTTTTCATTTTTTTATTTTGATTTATTTCTATAGTTAAATTCTTGTAAAATAAATTTTCATTGCAGAGTATGCTAAATAAACTATAAATCCTTATAATGCGAATTAGAAAAATCTTGATCATAGAAGAGATTGAGTTTTTGGAAAATTTTAAATCAAATTTGTTTAATTAGTATACAAAATTAAATTCTAAAAAAACATGTGTATATTTTGTAAAATATTTACACACTATTTAATTTTAAATTTATTTACATATTTTAAATTGATTACATAAATAAATAATACTAATGTGCATTAAATATTTTTCATTACATAAAATAAAAAGAAAAAGAAGACGTACAACTTCCATAACTTTATAAATAATAATAATATTATATGACAACAAAGTTTATAATAAAATAATAATTAAGTATTATATGGTGAACAAGAATAAAAAAAATTTTTATTCTCTCTTGTATCAAGGAATAAATATATATATACTAAAATCAAATTTATATTAGTATAAATGTATTAGTGAGATAATATATTAATTATTTTACTACACTTAACGTTGATTAAGAGAGGTGAAAAATATATGATAACCATATTGCTTTATATACTTAAACGGACAAAGACTGTAAAAATAACTCATTTAATATGGATGTCCCATGCATCGCACGGGATACGTACTAGTTTACATATAAATTGTTTACTCTTATCAATAATGTGTACATTTATAAGACAAAAATGGTAAATATATAATTTTTAAAATTTTAAAATTAAATACTTAATTCAGCAATTGATCCACAGGTAATTTGATAATTCGTAGGCCAGCCCTGGTTCCATTTGACAATCGGTTTCAAGACATTGCTCACATGTGACTAGGGATGCAAACGAGCCGAGTCGAGTCGAGCATTGGCATTATCGAGCATGATTGATTTTTTTTTTTTTTTAGTTGCTCAAGATCGAGCTCGACTCGATAAAAAAATACAATAGCTCGAGCTCGGCTCGGATTCAAAATGCTCGAGCTCGGCTAGAGTTCGGTTTTCAAGCAATTTTGTAAAATTGCCATTAAGTACATATATTAATATTATGGTACATATATATACGATGGGTATTTTAATAATTTAACATATATCTCGAGCCGCTCAACATGCAAAAACTCGAGCTAGGATCGAATTTTGACTCGTAAGCCGCTCGATTCGTGTGCAGCCCTACATGTGACAATGAATGACTATTAAAAACGTTAAAAGGAAAGTGTAATGGATAACATGTCCTCTCTATGTAGCATCATATTAAGTTGAAAATAGTATCATATAAAATTGTATTATATGCTTTATAATTTTCATAATATAATCGTTTTTTAATAGAACACTCTCTCAAATATCTATATTAAGTGCCCCTACATTAATAATAACACACACAGACAAAAAAGATAAGGGCCATGGGAAAAGACAAAAAGTGTAATCCGACTCACAATTCTATTAAGCCACCATGCGCACCTTTTATGAAAACCTAATGCCATATTAGATTTTTTTAGTCTTCGAATATTTTTAAAATTATAGTATATCCAGAAGAATGAAATTTTTAATGTCCTGTTTTAGTGTAACAACTAATTAAATAATCCGAGAAGTCCATTAGTAATAAATGAACGAGGTTTGAGCATGATATCTATATTTTTAAGCTTATTTTAGTATCACAAAAATGAAAAAAAGCTGATTAGATAGGTAAAGTGGGATTAACTTTGTATTAAATAGTTGTTTAATAAGTAGTTAATTATTAGTCGTCTGTTTTGATTTGCAAGTTATGTTATTATTAGCCGCTTGTAAAATTATGTAATAAAATTAGTTGTTCTCATATAAAATTGTGTAATTATGATAACATTTATATACATTAAGAATTCTTATTTTGCAATTAAATGTACTTAAAAATAAATCTTATTTTTATTATTTATTTTTTGTAGAATAATTTAATGATCAGAGAGAGCCAAGTCCACGTTTCATTAAAACTAATAAACTGATTCTGGTGAACTAAAATGGAGGAAATTAAATGCAATAAGTGTGGTTTGAAAGTAAAAAAGCATCATATATTTCTTAAAATTTTTCTTTGCAACAATTATTCATCTTTTACATAAATATTAAATGTTAATAAACAACGTTTCTTACTAAAAATTTTATGATAATTAAGATTATATGCAATAAACTATAAATGTTGAGTGGGCACATAAGATTAAAGATTTGTTCTCACATGCATAAAGCCTTGGTGGAACTTCAAGCCAAATATTGAGATTTATTTAGATCATTTGAAACTGGTCTTATTAAATTGGTACTCTCACAATCTAAGACAAGTTTTCCTTTCAATTAATTTGGAGTTAAGATGCTTTTGGAAAGACATATCTGCCACTTAAGCCTCAAATAATTGGATAATTTAAATACAATAAGCATGGAGTCTAGAGGTTCAACTCAGTTGTTGTTGTTGTTGCAATAATAATAATAATAATAATAATAATAATAATAATAAACATGAATTAAAGAAAAGGTTTCTCAATATCTCACGAAATAACATTTTTAAACTTGGACAAATCACGAGACTAATAATTAACACGAGATACTAGTAGTTTTTTTATGAATAATTTTAGACCTTGTCTATTCTCACTGATCTAACTATAAATATTAAACAAAAATATCAGGTCGATTTTAAAAATTAATGTAGACATGAAAATTCATATTATCTAAACCACAATTGGTTATTACATTTAAAATTTTCGAACATTATAAGATTGAAAATTAACTAGGGCCGTTGTTTTCAACACCACTCGTTTTATACAACTTATATTAATTTCTGGAATTTTTATTGCATAAAGTAACCAACAAAACTAGAAAATCATAGGCCTTACCAAAGGGCTAAGCACCAAAATTTGCAGACCTTTTTATGGAGGGACCCTTTTGAAAATGATTTACCACAACAGATTTGAATTGCCACGTAAAAATCATACACCCATTACCATTGGTGGGTCTGAAGGAATAGAGGAAAGCAGATGCCACGTGGAATATTTTCTTAGTTAGTAAGAAAGATTGGAAAATGACTTCACAATAATTTAAATTCATCATAATTATAATTAGTATTCGATCATGTGTATATACACAAATATAAATAAAGTATCATAACTTATATGTATGTATATAACATTAACAACTATGGTAAAAATAAACATAAAAATTATTTAGTTACATATTAATCACTATGTTGATTGGATAAAATATAATGAATATGTAATTTTTGTAATTTTTGAAGGATTAATATAATTAATTAATTAGTTGAGAAAATATTAAATTTACTGTTATAACGTTTGCTTCTTCAATTTTAAAGAGTTTGACTATCCTATTATAATCATTAGGTTACTTAAGAAAAAAAATGTTTAACTATTAGTATAATATAATACTCCCTCCTATTCATAATATGTAAGTGTCGTTTTGAGAAATTGCACTATAATTAATAATTTTATTTTTTTTGTCAAATAATAACCATCTTTAATGAAGTTAGAGATGGATGTTTTGAGAAAAGATGAAGAGTTAATATGAAAATGTATAGTGTATTTATTAGCTAAATGAGGGTAGTAATGAAAAAATATGAACAAAAGATCCAAAATGTTATTTATTTAGTTAATGATTGATAAAATCAAAATGACATTTAAAAAGAATAAAAGGTATATAAAGTGTTGAAAACAAAGTACAATGTTTGTCATAAGGAAAAACAAAAAATTTTACATTATGCATAGTTATTATATGTCTTATGTTATTTTTTAGTTGTATTTCTGTATTACTGTTCATAATTAAAAAAATTCACAAAAATTATCTCAAGTTTTTGCTTCCGAAAAAATCCCTTCATACTTTTACGTTCAATTTCTGAAGGAAATATCAAGAAGGAATTTATATTTCAAAACAGTATCCTTTATAACGAATTAATTGAGAATGTTTTATTTATTTATTATTTTTTTTTTCAGGAGTGTGAACTATGTTAATGATTGATCTTATTATTAATGATCAAAACTTATTGAAATTACATTTCAAAATATTTTTTTTAACTGTTTTAAAATCAATTCGTGAAAGAAAATATTTGTGAATGAATTAAGGGTTGTATGTAATTAGGAGGTTTAAACAAGTCTAGTTTGAATTTGAGCTCGAAACTTTATCGAGTCAAGTCAAGTCGAATTCGAATTTTGACGAAATTGAGACTCGTTTACTAAACAAATTTTGAACGAGTCTGAGTTAAGTTTACGAGTGGAATCGGGTTGAAACAAACTCATGTCTAGCAATTCATTTCGTTTGAAAGTTAAATATCTTGCCTTGCCCCAATATCCATACACCATATGTATGGTTACTTTTATATATACAAGTTCAATAGAAAGGCAGATTCAATTATTTGGTACCTTTTGGTGTGCATATCCAAATAAATTCGTAGATATATTGCCTTGTAATAGGTGAACAATGGCACAAAGCTCTCGTGAGTCGTGATAAAGAAAATTAGTTAGTTAAAATTGCACACTTTAAAGAAGTCAACTTTTTTTTTTTTGGATTTATTAGCCTAATTATTGTAGTTAACGTGTTAAAATTTCATAAGATTATAATGTAGTTTAACAATTTATACCACTCTAATCTTACTTTTTCCAATCCTTTTTCGAACTTTTCACCATCTTTTCAAATGGCAATATTTAAAGACCATTAGAACACACAATTCTGCCTATGTCCTCTTTATTAGGTTAAATGATTATTGTAATTGAGGTTGCTTTTCCACTATCATTTCCCCTCAATAGAAGCATAGTAATTATTCTATACTTATCTAACTAGTACAGAGCTCGTGCGATGCACGGGGTGCACAATTTTAAGACTATTTATTCAGGCTTATAATTATATACATGAATAAAGAAAAATATACGGGATATATATAGTACGTGACCCATGCGAAGCACGAGATATATTTATTTGGAGAATATTATATTATAAGATGCAATATTCAATAAAAGTTTATATTACGCAAGAAAATTGTACAATGTTCAATAAAAGTGTTATAATATTCAAGTGGAGTCTTAAAGTCTCTTGTACATTAAGACTACTGACAAAATAATATTTTAATCAATGAGTTTCCTATTGTGAATGTGATTTGAGGAGTACAACAAATCGATATATAGCTGACTTGTTTTTTTCATTGTAGTTTATTTTTCTTTTTTTTTTATAATGAATTTAAAGATATTCTAAAATATAGCAAAAATTAATTTTTTTATTACAATTAAGAATTTTACTAAATATAGACTCTCAATCTATGGTGTTAATCAACATTTAAGTCTAAAAAATTAGGAATTTTTACCTCTTTTAATCAACGTTTAAGTCTAAAAAACAATAGAGTTATTATAAGTTTTTTTCTACATCTTTTAAAACATTAAATATGAGCATGTTAGGGCTAGCTTGTAAAATAATTAATATATTATCTCACTAAAACATTATACTAATAAAAATTTAATTTTAGCATATAAATTTATCCCTTGATATAAGAAAAAATAACAGTTTTACTTATTTTTGTTCACCATATAATATTTAATTATTATTTTATTATATAATAAAAAAAATTGTTAAATAGTGTAGTAGAATTGTAATAAAATTATATGATTTTTTTTTTTACAATATGGATTTAATTTTTTTTATGATTTGATAATATAAACAATCTATACTTAACTTCGACAAATAAAACAAATAAATACTTTATTAAGTATTTAATGTATATACTAAATATGAATATATTTGGTATAATCAAATACCAAATATAATCAAATAAGTCAAAGTGTACATTTTTATTTGGTATTTGATTTTTTTATTATTAAAATCATTTTATTATACTTACCTTTTTAAAATAAAACAAATAAATAAATTAATTAAATAAATAAAATATTATAATACCAAAATAGTAATGGCATTTAATGCAGTTGACTTTTCTGGATAGTAAATGTAGTAAATAGAATCTCCTTTTATATAAGTATAGATATGATATTATATTATGTTGGAATCTCCTTTTATATAAGTATAGATATGATATTATATTATGTTGCTCAAAATAATAATGCATTTATTGCATTGACTTTTCAACTTACTAAATTTCGTAAATGGTACACCTTATTATATAAGTATAGATGGGAAAATTTCAAAACTAGTCCCACAAGTATAGGGGGTGACAATTTTGGTCCCGACGGAATGCAGAAAATATGAATAGTCCCACAACTTTTAAAAAATGATCAAAAGTAGGACTTTTTCTCCGGATTTACTATTTCCGGCCCGGAACGCCACGTGACATCCGACGTGTTCATATTTTTTTACAAGTTGTGGGACTAGTTTTGAATTTTCTGCATTCCATCGGGACCAAAAATGTCACTCCTCTATACTTGTGGGACTAGTTTTGAATTTTTCCCTATCTAGGAAAAAATTCAAAACTAAGCCACGTGTGCGCCAACGTGTAAAAAATAAGCCACGTGGTGTTCTGGGCCGGAAATAGTAAATCCGGCGAAAAAGTAATACTTTTGATTATTTTTTAAAAGTTGTGGGACTATTCATATTTAGTGCATTCCGTCGGGACCAAAATTGTCACCCCCCTATATCTGTGGGACTAATTTTGAATTTTTCCCCTTATCTAATCGAAAGTACATTATTTGAGATGTTGCATAACCTCAAGCTGGATTTCTATTATGGGGGAAATGGATATGTACCCCAAAAGGCAATAATACCACCACAAATTTCCCTTCCATGAAAATGAAATGTAACAAAACCAAAAAAATATAAGCATAAGATATTTAAAATGAAAATTGACACCCATTCGATTATCGGGAGCCAGAACATTCGGCTAGGGCCAGCTGGTAAAAACAGAAAGAAAAGAAGTTTTTACCGTTTTCTCTAACATTCTTGGACTGATCTTCTTGCTGCAAGATGCATCCTTTTTGCTCTTCTCCCCCTCCTGGCCTACGAGGGGAGTAGATTGAATTGAGCTACTCTTCTTTTGTTCACAAGATGAAGAGCTAAGTGCCACTCATGTATTGAATTGATTGATGAACACTATCTGACATATAAGCATCCCGAAATGAGGTTCGATGAAATTGACTCGACTGAAAGGAGAGGGAACGAACGAAGCGAAGTGAACCAAATATAATATTTTTTTTAGATAAAAAGTCTCAACTTCAATCCTCACATCTAGGGTTACAAGCAAGTAGAGCGGATGGGTAGTGCAAGCTCGAGCATCTTAAATTGTAAGTTGGAGTGCTCAATGAGCAAATTGAATACATATAGGCCTACCTTATACCCCTAACTAGATTATTTATTGAAATTTCAAGTTGATCACGAGCATTTGCATTTTATTATCAACTCCAATTTAGCCTATAAATGTATGGTTCATCGACCCACGAATAACACCCAAAAAAATTGGATCTACCTTAATAAGAACAATGTTCGATTCAACTCGGCTCTTCTGCACCCCTAATCATATCTATAAATTCAAGTTGTAACATTTAAAATGTCTCAATTTGACCTCAAATTTATAAATTTAAATTATTTAGTAGTTTCCTCATACTTGATTAATTTGTTCGTACACTAATATTTGTAGCTGAACATGTTTTAAAGTTGGTGTTAGACATATTTAATAACGATAATGTATCTTCATACTTTTAAATTAAAAATATCATATTATAAAAAGTTGAAGTAGACGACTTAACGAGCAAATTGACCATACTTTTTTATTTTCAAATTGAAATATAACATGGATACTTCTACTTGTACATAAAAATTGTACAATAGGTCCTCCACTCATACAATAATTTGTGAGTTTTAATTACTGCACTTGACACGAGTTCCTCACACTTAATTTGCTTAATCCGTTTAACCGAGTTTCATTGCAATATATTAACCACTCACCAAAAAGACACTGGTCCCCTAATCAAAGTTAAAAGAAAAAACATGCCAAAATAAATAAATAAAATAAAGCAAGAAAAAGACAGGGACCTCTTTTAAATTATTATTAACATTTTATCTTTTAAACAACTTATTTTTTAGAGTTTATAAATAGTTGTGCACGCTCAAAAACTCCTACTCAAAATCAAAAGCATCATTCTGCACCACCATGATTATAAGCACCATCTCTCTCTGCTCTCTCTTCAAGCTTAGAGATCGAGCCAAAATGTCATACCACCAAATCAAACTTTTATGAAAACGACGTCGTTACATCGATCAAAGGAAATCCAAAGTTGATAATCAAATTCAAGAGAAAATATTCATTGTAAAAAAAGAAAAAATGAATTCAATCGATTTTCACGACACAAAAGCTGAAAAGGCTAACGCGATCTTGAGGCGGCGGAGGATGCAGCGAATCACGGCCTTGTTCCGTTTTGCTGAGCTGTTGATTTTCCTCATAATCACTTCCAGATTTTCGACTCAGTACGCCTTTTCCCCAAATCTGTCAGGCGCGTGGTTCAACGGAATTCCGGCCGCGCTAACCAGCCATCGCTTCGTGTTCCTGGCCGGGAACGCGATTGTGGTCGTCCTCCTCCTGACGTCCGGCCGATTCTCCCCGGACAGCGGCGGGAAGCTCGTCGATTTCTACGACGAGTACGTGGGGAGATCTCGCGGCGGCGATCGGCGGAAAATTGGGGAGAAGGAGAGGAGAGGACCGGGCGGCGCGTGCGGTTATGGCGTAGTCGGCGCGGGGAGAGAGATGAACAGGTGCGAATCTGAGATGGTTGGGAAGGCGGCGGGGCGAGTGGACGAGGTGCGGAGGGATCTGCGGCGGAGCGCGAGCGAGAGGTGCCGGGAAATCGGCGGCGACGGCGGGAGAAGAACGGCGGGCGNAAGATGAACAGGTGCGGATCCGAGATCGTTGGGAGGGCGGCGGGCCGAAGGGAGGAGGTGCGGAGGGATCTGCGGCGGAGCTCGAGCGATAGGTGCCGGGAAAGCGGCGGCGACGGAGGGAGAAGGACGGCGGGCGGCGGTGGCGGCGGCGGTTGTTCGTTGGCGGAGGATGAGATGAGCGGCGAGGAGTTCCGGCGGACGGTGGAGGCGTTTATCGCGAGGCAGCAGAGGATTTTGAGGGAGGAGTAAGGGTTCTCGGCCGTGGTTTCTGTTTGAAGACTCACGAGCTGTTGTAAATTGTTTATTTATGAACTCTTTTCTCTCTCGTGTGTGTGTGTTTTTTGAGTTAATCCTGCAAATTAATTATAGTACGAAGTTTTGAGGGGTGACTCTTGTATAATTAGCCCAGTTAACTACATGTATATATGGGAACTTTGGAGATCGATTCTCTTTTAGTCACTTCTAATTACTTGTACAAGAGCCATATTTTTTTTTTTCTTTTTCAAAAAACATAACATGAACTATTTGTGATAATTTAATACATATATTTTTGTTTAAAAAATTCTAGTGGGTCGATACTTCTAATAACTAGATCGACTTTAAGGCAACTAGTGACACTTTAAGGCAAAGGTTAGTTTGAGCACCTCAGATTTGAATCGAATATGTATGTTATAAGTTTGAGTACTCAACCAGTTGCATGATAATTGTTGTGTGGCCGTCCCGACTCAACCGCTCGACTCATTGGCAGCAGAAGCTTATCTTGAGCTCTACAGGCCGCTTGTTAGCCCTCTCGACTTCCAGGTGCTACTGCTCGTCTACAGTTGGCTCCCGAACTGCTGTCCGAGCTCCCGGGCTGATTCAATCAGCTTCTTTCAGGCCCGTTTTCTTCTTTTCGACGACGACTGAAGGAGAGGGACACGAAGTCAGCTCTCCCGGCTCAGATAGCCCTTGAGCCCGGCACCCTCGGTAAGTAGCGGCTCGGCGGTGGCCAACAAACAGTAGCCCCGGTTCCTCAGCCCGCACCCCGGGCTGCACCTCACTCACGAGCCCCGCACCCGATCCTCTGTCGCAATGCCCCTCCTCTCTCTAAGAGATTCGCCGGAGGCCCTACACAAGGACTTTGACCGGCGGGTTGAGCAGAGCGACAATGACGGCACAAGGGCTTGAAGACGGCAACACTCACAGCGACAAGACGATGGTTCTCTCGGCAAAGGTCACGAAGAAGGTACAGAGGTAGAAATCACGTTTCTTTCACAGAGAGAGAAATGGGAGAGGGCCTGTGTGTGAGAGAAGAGAGCAGAGTGTGTATCGTCTGTGTCATAGGCGGAGAGATAGAGATAGGTTTATATAGTGTGAGTGAGTGGCTGGGATTAAACCCCTTAATCCAACGGTATGGATTAATTCGAGTAAGTGAGGGCCAGGCCCAGACAGGATTTGGGCTGGGGCTTCCTTGGGCCTGAGATTTGGGCCAAATTTCCAACAATAATAAATATAATTAACCTATTTACTTATAACACAAGCTCAATTCGAGTCTAAGTTTGAGAAAAAAATATTTTTAAACAGAAAGGTTGTATTTGAAATTCGAGTCAAACTCGATTTTGATTCTATCTTGAGCACTTGAAAATTTTTGTGGAGTGGAGCCGAGCTTGAATTCGGGCATGAACTTAGAAAAAAATTTGTGGATTGGAGCTTGACTTTAACTTGCTTCCAACTAAGACAAGACCAGGCTCGGATTCAACTCAGAACCGGCACGAACCTGGCCCGGTCATACCCATTGGCCACGAGTTTGGGCTCGGTCTGGATTTTAACCAAACCTGATCCGGGTCGATCATTTTGAATATATGACTCGGAGAGTCAGGCCTACATCTGGGTCGGTCGGGTCGGGTCGACCTGTGAAAAATTAACGTTTTTTTTAGGACGGTCGAAAATTTGGGTCCGGCTCGGCCCGAAAATAATCAACGATTCTCTTTTTTATATAAAAAATCATAGATCAAATCTATATCATATGTTGAGCTGTGCATAATTACAAATATTCTCAATTAAGATAATTTTTTATTAGTTAAAAAAATAAAGAGTATGAAAAGAAATAATTAGAATTATTCAAGCCTTTACCAACTGACATACAAAAGGAAAAATAATTAGTCTTTTCATTTTCTATATAAAAAAAAAAAAAGATTATTATGGAAGAATATTAGTGTTTTCCTATAAAAAACGAGAATTCTTAAAAAAGCGGCTACATAAATATATTTTTCATTCACTTCTTTTATTGATTATATATGAATATATATAAATTTAATTTATTTTAAAAGTTACTAATTTAAAAATACGGATACAAATTTTATTTTTTAATTCAAATTTTTGGCAGTTATATATAACTATATATGTATATTTTGATTTATTTAAAAAAATTACTAATTTAAATAAGTATTTAATTCCCAATTTTTTCTATACTATTTTTTTTATGCCATAAAACTATAAGTTGCGAATCTGTTAGGCCCTGTTTGGTTCAACCATCTTAGTTGCGGTAAAAGCCTTTGTGAAGGTATCCGCTAGTTGCTCCTCTGTAGCGATATACTTGAGCTCTATTTGCTTGTCCATGTATGTAGTGGTTTCGTACAGCTTGTCTTTGAATTATTCTTGTAGTGATTTCTCTTGTATTTATTGGCTCGACAATTGCTCGATTGCACATTCTGTAACATACTACTACGTACCCTGTGCGATGCACGGGACAAAGATATTAAACGAATTATTTTCAAATGTTCTGTCCGTTTAAGTCTGAAAACCAATAGGGTTATCATCCATTTTCTACCTTTTGTAATCACCGTTATGTCTAAAAAAATAGGGTTATAATTTATTTTTCACCTCTTTTAATCAGCGTTTTTTTATTAGTCAGAACATTGAACGTGAGCATGTGGCTAGCTTGTAAAATAATTAATATATTATCTCACTAACACATTTATACTAATATAAATTTGGTTTTATTATATATATTTATTCCTTGATATAAGAGAAAATATCAATTTTATTTATTCTTGTTCACTATATAATAGTTAATTATTATTTTATTATAAAACATGTTGTCATATAATATCATTATTATTTATAAGAGTTATAGAAGTTGCACGTCTTCTTCTTGTTTTTTTATTATGTAATAAAAAATATTTAATGCACGTTGGTATTATTTATTTATGTAATCAATTTAAAATATGTAAATAAATTTAAAATTAAATAGTGTATACATATATTTTTTTTTTATAATTTAATTTGTATACAAATTAAACAACTTTGATTTAGCAAATGCCAAGAACTCAATCTATTCTATAATCAAGATTTTTCTAATTTGCATTATAATGATTTTACTTATTATATTTATACATATATATTAGAATTTTTGCGACACCAACCAAACTAAATATCACAAAAACCAAGTAACAATTATGAAAAACCCATAACAGTACAAAATATATCAATTAAACTTGGTAATAGAAAAATCACATACAATATAAAAATATGAGGAATCTATTAACTGATGTAAACAACACGTGTATATTTTGTTATGGTATATTGGAATGTTCAATTTCAAAGCATGATAACATTCAGTCTTAAAAAATCGTGTGATGACTTATCATAAAAAATGAATCCCGACAACCATTAGAAATAAAATCTCACTTATTAAGAAATTGAACTTTCAATTTCCCTGAATGATCATGACAATGAATAAAAAATAAATCAATTTATTTAATGATATCCGATTAAAGAATTTTAATTTCTATAACAATTAATTGGAATAATATGTGTAAAGTAAATCAATTATTTGTGTAGTCTTACATTTAATTTTGGAACATAAAACAAATAAAATCTGATACTGTTTTGGCGATATTAAATAATCACAATTTAATCACCAAACATAAGTTAACGAATTTTATTTCTGTAGCAATTAATTGGGATAATATTATAGGTTAACTATTTGATTAATTATGATAGTGATTCCAAAGTTATCTAGTGAGAATATGTTATACTAAAAAAATAAGATGTGTTTTTTTGCTTTGTACTCACCCGCTTTAAGGGTAATTTCTTAGGAAATATGCCAATCAAAATAGAAAATATTATAATAACCGGATTTCACCCGGCTTTATAGTCATTTTGCTTTGTACGGGATTTCATTCCCTAAAAAACAGGAAAGAAAATTGACGCGTGAATAAATTGTCAAAATATAAGGAGGTACTATATGGAATTATTTTTAAAACGCGGTTATGATTATCTAAAAAACTGGAAAGAAAAAAATAATGACATTAATTGCAGGAAACGATTTTTTTGGGATTTTTTGGGATATAAAACAAATAAATAAAGTAATTAAATAAAATAATTGTTGGAAATAGTAATGGCATTAGTTGCAGTTGATTTTTCTGGATACTATTTATATTAAATAGGATCCCTTTTTATATGAATATAGATATATTAAGTTTCTTTTATTGTTTGATGTTTTATATTTTTTTTTTAATTTATGGGTTAATTTTTTATATTGACTAGTTGTATATATGCAAAATTTTATTGTTGTCTTCATTAATTATTTTGAGTTCACTTATTAATTGAGAAAGTATAAATATAAATAAAATTTGTATTTAAAATTAAGAAATATAGTTTTATAGTGAATCATTATTTAATATATTCATAATTATAATTGTTGTAATATGTAAGTATTTATGATAAATATGTGAAACATTTAGTTTATATAAAAATAAAATTGAAGTTATAGTTTTAAAATATTAATTAAAAATAAGAGTATAATATTAATTATAAAAATAAGTGGAAAACATGTGGGACTCATAAAAAAGAGGTTTATGAGGTTTGTTATTATTGGAGGTTTATATGTGTAGTAGTAAGCATCTTTAATCATACTAGGTTTATAAACCTTCTTTTTACATTCCCAATACTCCACGTCATCCAAACCTCATTCTTACTTCCAATATCACAAACCTCCAATAATCATAAACCTTATAAACCTTCTTAATGGGTCCCGCATGTTTCCCACTTACTCTAATTTATATACTCACTCTTTTTTTTAATAAGTGTCGTTTTGAGAAGTTGCACAATAATTAAGGATATTTTTTTTGGCAATAATAACCCTCATTAATGAAGATAAAGATGAATGTTTTGAAAAAAGATGAAGAGTAAATATGAAAAGACGTAGTGTATTTATTAGCTAGATAAAGGTAATAATGGAAAAATATGAACAAAAGATCCAAAACGTCATTTATTTGGTTAATCGTTGATAAAGCCAAAATGACATTTATAAAAAAAGGAGGTAGTATTAATTTAATTCATATTTACTAAAAACTTTACTAGTTATTTTTTACAATGACATATTTATTATATACCATAATATATTTTACGTACAATTAAATTTTCAAAAGTAAAATAAAAAATAATAAGAGTAATTTATTACACATACATCTAATTTTTATTGTTTTTTGGAAAATCTGTATCCAATTATTTTATATATCATAATATTGCTTAGAAATTACTATAATGTTCAATAATTACAAAACAAAATGGAAATTCTAGTACATAATTTTATCAAAAAATATTAAAATTAATAATTACAAAAATTTATTAGCACTAAAATTAAAATACTTACTAAGTACATCCTTACTAAAGTAAAAATTTTAAAAAAGAAAAGGTTTTGTTTAACTTGATATATATTAACTATTAACTTTAAATTTTAACATATTTTTCCATTTAAAAGAAAAGAAAGTAAATGAATTGTGAAACAATAAATAAAGAGAAAATAAGTGTAGGAAAAGGTTTGAAAAAAAAAAAAACAGAGTAAAGGTTGAAAAGGTGGCCCCGCCACCCATCACGTGAGAATATCCATGTGTAGTGTACGCGCCATCTGTCCAGTTCAATCGTGTATTTCACTTCCCTTCCTATGTCTTTTGAAGCATATATAATAATTATTTTTTAAGATTTTAAGGGAGGTTTAAACTGGCAAACCTCTCCAAAAAATTAAGGGTAGTACTATTCACCGCTCCCTATTACTACTTATTCCTCCCTTGAATAATTTTGCCCCTGTCATTTTTTTCTAAAAAGTAAAAAAAAAAAAAAAAAAAAAAAAAATTGCAACAAAACATAATGCCAAATAGTATCAACATGGTTCAACTCTCCATACACAAGACAAACAGTACTCCTTCAAAAGGTAGGCATATTCTAACTAACTGATGCGAGCTTTGCACGTTGTATATCATCAAGCGTCCCAGGGGATTCATCATCGCTCTCACACGAATATTTTTGCTTCATACGACCATGTTGGTATAGCTCGTATGAGTACCTCATCCTCTCCGTGTCGGGAAGATAGTTGGTCGGGAGATCAAACTTAGTGATGAAGTATTC
>BKCP01006294.1:1567126-1612378 GCA_008636005.1 Striga asiatica
AAAAAAAAAAAAAAAAAAAAAACTTAGCAACTACAGAGAACTAACCTAGCAACTACAGAGAACTAACCTAGCAACTACAAAGAACTAACTTAGCAACTACAGAGAACTGACCTAGCAACTACAGATAACTAACCTAGCAACTACAGACAACTAACCTAGCTGTTGATAAACGGATTTAATCAACGTAATTAAAGTATAAAAAACAGTAGTAATTACTAAAAATATGATTTGTATTGAATTTGACGAGGTCGGTTACAGTATTGAACAAGCCGGTATTTTCGTACAAGAGGTCGGTATATCGGAAAACCGAGGTACTTAATGCTTATATTTAATGTGTTGGGTCCGGAATCCTCGTATCGACTTTAATGCTGCTATTTATAGTTATATCTGGCACACCTTCCAAGAGAATTCGGTTGTATTTAATGCGGATATGACGGCTTTGGGGCGGCTATGATGCTCGCAGACTCTTTAGGCAATGATGAAAGCATGAGCGCCCCTTTAACTGAGTGACAGACGTCACTTCTGTCGGGGTGAAGTCGGGTTTTCGTGACATCGGTTTTTCTACAGGGTTTCAGTCTTCTATAACCTTCCAATTAACTCTTTTCAAACCGAGGTGATGATCCTCAGGTGTTGATTCGATACCAAGATGATGCCGAAGACCTTCATTGCAGCTCGGACTCCTGTTAATTAACCTCTACATTCTCTTAAATCCACTCAGAATGTCTTTAATCTGTGGTATTCGGTTCTGATATCAACACTAGCAACTACAGAGAACTAAACTAGCAACTACATAGAACTAACCTATCAACTACAGAGAACTAACCTAACAACTAGAGAGAACTAACCTAACAACTAGAGAGAACTAACCTAGCAACTACAGAAAACTAGCCTAGCAACTACATAGAACTAACCTAGTTGGAAGGTTAGTTGTCAATGGTCAACGTCGGATGTCAACGGTCAACGCTGGAGTCAATGGGTCAAAATAATATTTAAATAATTAAAATAATTAAAAAAAAGAGTAAATCTTGGCCACACATGATGTACCAAATATTGTGGTTAAAAATGAGTCTCACGTCCTCATTTTAAATAAGTGGATGCATTGGAACCAATCTCTCTCTCTCTCTCTCTATATATATATATATATATATATATATATATATATTAGAATTTTGTGACACCAACCAAACTAAATATCACAACAACCAAGTAACAATTGTGATAAAAAACCCATAACAGTACAAAATCTATCAATTAAATTTGGTAATAGAAAAATTACATACAATATAAAAATATGAGGAATCTATTAACTGATGTATACAACACGTGTATATTTTGTTATTGTATATTGGAATGTTCAATTTCATAGCATGATAACATTCAGTCTTAAAAAATCGTGTGATGACTTATAAAAAAAAAAAAATGGATCCCGACAACCATTAGAAATAAAATCTCACTTATTAAGAAATTGAACATTCAATTTCCCTGCATGATCATGACAATGAATAAAAAATAAACCAATTTATTTAATGATATCCGATTAAAGAATTTTAATTTCTACAACAATTAATTGGAATAATATGTGTAAAGTAAATCAATTATATATGTAGTTTTACATTTAATTTTGGAACATAAAACAAATAAAATTCGATACTGTTTTAGTGATATTAAATAATCACAATTTAATCATCAAACATAAGTTAAACGAATTTTAATTTTTGTAGCAATTAATTGGGATAATATTATAGGTTAACTATTTGATTAATTATGATAGTGATTCCAATATTATCTAGTGAGAATATGTTATACTAAAAAAGTAAGATGTGTTTTTTTGCTTTGTACTCACCCGACTTTAATGGTAATTTGTTAGGAAATACGCCAATCAAAATAGAAAATATTATAATAACCGGATTTCACCCGGCTTTATAGTCATTTTGCTTTGTATGGGATTTCATTCCCTAGAAAACAGGAAATAAAATTGACGCGTGAATAAATTGCCAAAAAATAAGGAGGCATCTATATGAAATTATTTTTGAAACGCGGTTATGATTATCTAAAAAACTGGAAAAAGAAAAATGACATTAATTGCAGGAAACGATTTTTTGGGATTTTTTGGGATATAAAACAAATAAATAAAGTAATTAAATAAAAAAATTCCTGAAAATAGTAATGACATTAATTGCAATTGACTTTTCTGGATACTATTTATAGTAATTAGGATCCTTTTTTATATAAGTATAGATTTGTTGTGGAGACTTTAAAACTTGGAATTATTCAAATCTATACTTATATTAAAAGGTATACCATTTACCAGATTTAGTATAAAGAAAAGTCAACAACATTTATTGCATTACTATTTCCGTATTATACAATCTATACTATATAAAAGGAGATTCTATTTACTACATTTACTATCCAAAAAAGTTAACTGTATTAAATGTCATTACTATTTTGGTATTATAATATTTTATTTATTTAATTGATTTATTTATTTGTTTTATTTTAAAAAGGTAAGTATAATAAAAAGATTTTAATAATAAAAAATCAAATACCAAATAAAAATGTACACTTTGACTTATTTGATTATATTTGGTATTTGATTATACCAAATATATTCCTATTTAGTATATACATTAAATACTCAGAAATTCTATGGCGCCCATTCGGGCGCCATAAGTCATGCCACAATCTTATGTGTCATAATGAGGTGGCTTTAATAATTTTAATTATAATATCCAACATGGCATGAGGTGGATTTAAACAAGATTTTCTACCCAAAAAATCCCTACGTTATTAGAATTGTTCTATTCATATATCTGATGCATCATAAGAATAAAATAACAATTGTTAAAAAAGTAAATAAAAGTTTTGAGAATCACCCGTAAAATCTCTTCGACACGGCCAGAGTTTTCTCGTCGTTGGTCCTCCTCCTTTAACTCAAGCACCAGGTTGGTATACACAAAAGGGTTGATTATTTGATAATAAAGCCTAGCACAAGGTTTAAGATACGCTTTAATAATAAAAGCTCTTTCAGATATATATTATTGAAAGAAGAATTTGATATGCTGGTTTGAGTAAAACTTGATCATAGATGGTTAGCTGCTAACCTTTTTTTAGGCTAATTGATCATATGAATAAATTTATTTCGTTAATTGACAGATGAAAATTAAAAGTTCTGAAATCTATTTCATAAGTCAAACCTATGGGTTGTTTTGATATTTTGAATTATTATTATTATGGAGCATTTTAGAATTGAATTAGAGCTCCAGGAGTCTGGATTTTCTTTGACTGCTGGATCCAGTTTGATGTGTTCTAGGGGTGTTCTTGACACTTAGGGCATAGAGGATGTTGCTGTCCCAGTAAAGACGATTGTGAATAAAAGTGGGTAATGTTTAAAATCTTGTTTTAGGAAGGGATTCTGATTTTGGGTGAAAAATCTTTTTTAAATCCACCTCATGCCATGTTGGATATTACAATTAAAATTATTAAAGCCACCTCATATGACACATAAGATTGTGGCATGGCTTATGGCGCCCGTATGGACGCCATAGAATTTCTGTTAAATACTTACTAAAGTATTTATTTGTTTTATTTATAAAAGTTCAGTATAGATTTGTTTATATTATCAAATCATAAAAAAATATTAAATCCATATTGTAAAAAAAAATCATATAATTTTATTACAATTCTACTACACTATTTAAACATATTATTTTTTATTATATAATAAAATAATAATTAAATATTATATGGTGAACAACAATAAGTAAAATTGTTACTTTCTCTTATATCAAGGGATAAATTTATATACTAAAATTAAATTTTTATTAGTATAAATGTTTTAGTGAGATAATATATTAATTATTTTACAAGCTATCCCTAACATGCTCATATTTAATGTTTTAAAAGATGTAGAAAAAAAATTTATAATACTCTATTATTTTTTAGACTTAAACGTTGATTAAAAGAGGTAAAAATTCCTAAATTTTTAGACCTAAACGTTGATTAACACCATAGATTGAGAGTTTATATTTAGTAAAATTCCTAGTTGTAATAAAAAAATTAATTTTTGCTATATTTTAGAATATCTTTAAATTCATTATGAAAAAAAAAGAAAAAAAAAACTACAATGAAAAAAGCAAGTCAGGTATATATCGATTTGTTGTACTCCTCAAATCACATTCACAGTTTGGCTACACGGAAAGGAAACTCATTGATTAAAATATTATTTTGTCAGTAGTCTTAACGTACAAGAGACTTTAAGACTCCACTTGAATATTATAAAACTTTTATTGAACATTGTACAATTTTCTTGCGTATTATAAACTTTTATTGAATGTTGCATCTTATAATATAATATTCTCCAAATAAATATATCTCGTGCTTCGCACGGGTCACGTACTATATATATCCCGTACATTTTTCTTTATTCATGTATATAATTATAAGCCTAGCTAAATAACCTTAAAATTGTGCACCCCGTGCATCGCACGGGCTCTGTACTAGTAAGCATTAAGGGGGAGTGTTAAAATAATTAATGCTTATTAGAAATTAGTTGGTTGTTATAATAATTAATATTAGTTGGAAGTTGGTAATGAATTAGTTGGTTGTTAAAAAAATAAAAAAATAAAATAAATCTAGTTTATGTCGGTCAAGTCCACCGACTTAGCATACCTATAAATGAGTAATGCTATATAGCCCACCTGGATGACAACTTGGGTTACAACTCAAATGTTAATACATTATTTTTTAATTTCTTGATAATGCATTCACATTTGGGTTGTAACTCAAGTTGTCATCCAAGTAGGCTAAATAGCATTACTCATTAACATAAGCCAACTTCACCTCCTCTTTCCAATATTTTAAAAACTTTGTGTCTCAGATAATTGCTATCAAACACTAAACATATTATTGAGATACCAACAGTGGTATCAGAGCCCGGTTGGATCAATAGCTGGGCGAAATTATTTTTACATATTCTTTTATTTTTACATATCTTGTCCAAATACCCTACTTCACATATCCTCCTACTTTCATATAGCCTACTAAATATCTAAAATGGTCACTTTCCAAAACACCCATCAAATACCAATTCCTATTTTTTTGGGCGAAAGTTACAACTATTGGGCCATTAAAATGAGGACATATTTTATGTCCCAAGGACTATTGAATATTGTCGAGAACGGGTATACTATCCCCGAGAACATATCAACTTTGTCTACGGCGGAAAAAAAAAAAAAAATCGACCGGGAGAATGAAAAAGACAGTTTGACCCTCTTCACATTACAAATGACCATGACAGAGTTCCTGTTTCCAAGAATTAGCAGAGCACAAACATCAAAGGAGGCGTGGGATACTCTAAAGGAAGAATATCAGGGTAGTGACAAGGTACGCCATTAAAATTACAAACTCTAAGAAGAGATTTGGAAAATATGAAGATGAAAGAATTTGAGACTGTAAAAGATTACTACACTCAATTAAGAGAAATAGTAAATCAATTAAGCATATGGAGAAAATATCATTGATAAAAAGGTGGTAGAAAAAATTCTAATTACTCTACCAGCCAAATATGATCCTATTGTCACGACGACTGAAGAAACTAAAAATTTGGATAAATTGTCAGTGACTGAATTAATAGGTTCACTTGAAGCCTATGAGAAAAGACTGAGTATGCGTGAAAATGACACAGTAGAAAATACATTTCAGTCAAAACTAAATTTACGGTCTCATAATTCTAAAATTGAGGAGAAGATTTGGAGAAAATAATAATAACAAAATAGAAAATAACAAAAAGAAAGTATAGTATGATACACCATGTGGAATTTGCAATAAAAATAATCACAAATAAGAAGAATGTTGGTTTCAAGAGAAAAACCAATGCAAAAATTGTCAAAAGTATGGCCACGTCGAGGAAAACTGTTGGGGCAGAAGACAAAGTCAACGAGCCAATTTTTCAGAAGAGACAAAGCCGGAAGAATTGCTATTCTTTGCTTCCAACAGTACAACGGGAGACAAAAGAAGTATTTGGTACTTGGACAGCGGCTGCAGCAATCACATGACTTTTGATGAAAGTCTTTTTTGCAATATTGAAAAATTATGTTCAAAAGTCAAGATTGGAAACGGCTACTACGTGGAGGCAAAGGGCAAATGAACTATCGCCATTGACACAAGTAAAGGGACAAAATACATCAAAGATGTCTTCTTGGTTCCGGCAATTGATCAAATCTATTAAGTGTCAGCGAAATGTTGAAGAAAGGCTGCAACTTGCATTTCAGAGGAGAATCATGCACCATTTACGACAGGAGCTAATTGCAAAAATAAAAATAAGGGAGAATCAGTGTTTTGCAATGAAATTTCAATACCCAACTCAAATTAGCAAGTCAAGTGTCAACAATCAAGGAGAGCTGCCAAGAAGAAAAATATCGAAGTCCCTAAATCACACAATCAGTAGAAGACAAGAGATTTGGATAAGAAAACATATCAAGCTTCTTCCTTATTCTACAAACTAGTACAGAGCCCGTGCGATGCACGGGGTGCACAATTTTAAGGCTATTTATCCAGGCTTATAATTATATACATGAATAAAGAAAAATGTACGGGATATATATAATACGTGACCCGTGCAAAGCACGAGATATATTTATTTGGAGAATATTATATTATAAGATGCAATATTTAATAAAAATTTATAATACGCAAGAAAATTGTACAATGTTCAATAAAAGTTTTATAATATTCAAGTGGAGTCTTAAAGTCTCTTGTACATTAAGACTGCTAATAAAATAATATTTTAATCAATGAGTTTTCTTTCCTTGTAGCCAAATTGTGAATGTGATTTGAGAAGTACAACAAATCGATATATAGCTGACTTGCTTTTTTCATTGTAGTTTTTTTTTTCTTTTTTATTTTTATAATGAATTTAAAGATATTATAAAATATAGCAAAAATTAATTTTTTTATTAAAATTAGGAATTTTACTAAATATAAATTCTCAATTTATGGTGTTAATCAATGTTTAAGTCTAAAAAATTAGAAATTTTTACCTCTTTTAATCAACGTTTAAGTCTAAAAAACAATAGAGTTATTATAAGTTTTTTTTCTACATCTTTTAAAACATTAAATATGAGCATGTTAGGGCTAGCTTGTAAAATAATTAATATATTATCTCACTAAAATATTTATACTAATAAAAATTTAATTTTACCATATAAATTTATCCCTTGATATAAGAGAAAGTAACAGTTTTACTTATTGTTGTTCACTATATAATATTTAATTATTATTTTATTATATAATAAAAAAGAAATATTGTTAAATAGTGTAGTAGAATTGTTATAAAATTATATGATTTTTTTACAATATGGATTTAATATTTTTTTATGATTTGGTAATATAAACAAATCTATACTTAACTTTGACAAATAAAACAAATAAATACTATAGTAATTATTTAATGTATATACTAAAGAGGAATATATTTGGTATAATCAAAAACCAAATATAATCAAATAAGTCAAAGTGTACATTTTTATTTGGTATTTGATTTTTTATTATTAAAATCTTTTTATTATACTTACCTTTTTAAAATAAAACAAATAAATAAATCAATTAAATAAATAAAATATTATAATACCAAAATAGTAATAGCATTTAATATAGTTGACTTTTCTGGATAGTAGATATAGTAAATAGAATTTCATAGATTGTATAATACGGAAATAGTAATGCAATAAATGTTGTTAACTTTTCTTTATACTAAATCTGGTAAATGGTATACCTTTTAATATAAGTATAGAAGATTATATCCATTCACTTTTTATATTCCAAACTCCTAACATATAACTAGTACAGAACCCGTGCGATGCACGGGGTGAACAGTTTTCATGTAATTTGCTCAATTATTTTTTTATTATTTGTGTGAATAAAAAATGCAAAAAAATAGAAAATAAAAAAATTATATATTATTAAAAACCTCTTTGTACACAACATTCTTTGTTTGCTTTGTAGGCAAACCATCCTCACCACAAACTAATATTTCCAATCCCTTTCGATTAGTGACACGGGAAACAGCTACGTATAATTGGCCGTGACTGAAAACCGGCTTCTTCAAGAATACGCCAACGTGTGATAAAGATTGATCCTGACTCTTGTTAATCGTCATGGCATAAGAAACCATTAGAGGAAACTGCCTCCGCTGAAATTTGAAAGGTATTCTAACATCGGAAGGTGTTAGAGTCATCCGAGGTATCAACACCTTCTCCCCTGCATTGGATCCACTCAACACCTTACATTCAAGCACATGACTGGAGAGCTTCGTGACCACCAATCTCGTCCCATTGCACAACCCCATAGCAGGATCAATGTTCCGCAACAACATTACTGGGGTTCCTATCTTAAGATGCAATTCATGGTTCGGAACTCCAGAACATTTGATACTATTCAAAAACTCAAGGGTTTGGAGATCAGACAACAAATCATTATTAGAATCAGATTTGCACGTACTATCAGAGCTCAAGTACGTTTGACCATCAGTGAGGTTCAAAGACGTCATGTATTCATTGATAGACTCAACCATATCCAACGTTGGGGCTAGTATAGCCCTATCCTTTAAATAACTTGGGTCATCGGTTGAATTCTTAAACATTGGATAGGTGTTTTCAACAATTGCAGCGATCGGATCATCTGTTGGATCCAATAATATATCATCAGGTATGTCTATCATTGCACAACCATCATTTGATCCCCCAATTGTTCCATCTCCGATGCTCGCTATCCAATTGGCAAACAGCCAGCTCCTCTCGTTCATCCGAATCACCAATGCTCTGAAGGCGCATATTTTTTGTAAGCCTCAACACAGTACAATCAGCGCATATGTCGGAAGCATTTATTGCAGCATTCACAATATCCTGGCGACTTCCCTTTGGAATAACAAGAAGGATCTGTCTGAAATCCCCACCAAAGACAACTGTTTTGCCTCCAAACGGTTTTGTCTTGTTCGATGGATCAATTACTCCCATTACAGCTTGAATCGATTCTTGCACGGCTTGGAAGCAATGCTTATGCATCATTGGAGCTTCATCCCATATTATAAGAGAACAACGTATTATTAATTCCGCAAGAGGGCTCGCCTGGTTGATATTACACGACGAATGTTCATGCAAATTCAATGGTATGCCAAATCGAGAATGGGCAGTTCGTCCTCCAGGCAATAAAAGAGAAGCTATTCCGCTCGACGCGACACACAATACTATATTACCCTTTGATCTCAAAGCAGCAGATAAAGTCCTCCACAAGTACGTCTTCCCAGTTCCTCCATAACCATAAACAAAGAACACTCCACCCCTTTTTGATTCAACAGCTGTCATAATTTTTTTATATATCACTTTCTGTGCATCAGTCATCTTACTAAGAAGTTCACCATGCTCGACAGCCAACGCAGCCCGATCATAATTTAACTCATCCAACACCATCCGATTGGAGCTGGAACGTATAGCATCAATATTCGGAAATGGCATGGTAGAATAATCTCGAAGACTCGACCCGCGTTGTCTCAATAGTGTCTCAAGTTCTGACAGAGCCAAATTTTTTATCTCCCCCTCACTCAAACGCAAACCTAAACAAAATAAACCAATCAAATGTAAATTTTTTGAATATAAACATTACCACGACATCATCAACAACTGGAGAAAATGATAAAAAGCATTAATATATGAATAATATCAATATTAATAATTACCATCGTGTTTGAATAGTCGCCGTTGTCTGTAAAGAATGTCATCGGATAAAAACTGCCAACATTTATCCCACACTTCCTCAGGTCTACCCAACGAACCAGACACCAACAGAGATGCAAACATTCGTCTAAGAGAGTCAGCCGACGCCCACTGACTTGCTTCTGTTATTCCATCCACGTACTCTCGATCATCCCCCAATAGACCACGGGCATAACATGCGTCACGATATGTCAAATACTGGACATCGCCAACCTTCATGTAGTCCTCATGGCAAGTAGCACCACGAACAACATTGAGGAGACACCTCAAATAGTAGTTGTCGCCACAATGAGGAGGAACATAGTGTAAACGACCTATACAACCATCTTTTATTCGAGGAGTCCATTGTCTAATCTTGGCATTCCAAACGAACTTTGATGGTGCTTCAACATAAGTTAGTTCTCTTGCCTCTGGATACATCTTATTTGCTTCCATCCATGCAAGAAATTGGCTTTCGTGCACAGTGGGTTTCTTGAGAACATCTGTTGTGTACAAATTGTTATATTACCG
Source organism: Striga asiatica (assembly GCA_008636005.1). NCBI lineage: Eukaryota > Viridiplantae > Streptophyta > Magnoliopsida > Lamiales > Orobanchaceae > Striga > Striga asiatica. Next base: position 1,577,407 of record BKCP01006294.1, read on the forward strand.
AGTACCGAATCGAAGGATTCGTTTCCCGGGTCGACCTCTCGAGGAAGGCGGTTCGGAATTTAGAATTGGTATTGATAACACAAAAAAGAAAAATAAATCCTAAACACTCTAATCAGATTGGGGAGGAATTAACTATCAACTAAGAAATAGCATAAAAGCATAAACCTAAAATACCAACTAAATAATAATAAGGAAACTAGGGAATCGGGGATAATTTATTCAAGTTCGCAACGTAAAGCCAGGCAATTGATCGTTCGGTTCGGAATTGACACTCTCGCCTACACGTCTAGCGGTTCACTCCCAATAACTCTTCGTAACATGGAATTGAACATAGACGAGCAAGTTTGAGCATACAATACCGGCCAAGTATCCAATCCCAATAACTTTTCGTAACAAGGGACAAGACACCGACAAGCATGTATTTCAATCCAAAACCCATAGATTATTCAGTTACGAAATCATCTATCTCATGCGAGCCTAGGTCTACGACTTCTCCCCTTTCGGTTCTAAAAGTCGCTAATTCAATTAGAAGGTGTTTAATCAACTAATCATGTAGGATCAATAAACCCTAACTCAACAAATCAATATTCAAGCGCAAAATCAAAGTGTCACTCTTCGATTATATCAATAAATTAACCTAAGTGTCACTCTTAGGTTATATCAATTCACCAAGCAAGAATTCATCAAGTCCTAATTAAATTTACTCGCACAAGAACAAACGAATCAAGCCCGAAAGATACACGTTAAACGAGAACAATCATCCCCTATCCCTAGCAATAAGATTTAGCTAAGTAGCATGAATTCAACACAATAAAGCAATTCACCCCAAATAATCATTCTCATGAATTAAACGAGATGAAAAATACTTACAATCAATCCAATCCGAAAGTTGAATCCAAAATACAAGCTTAATCCCTAAAATGGAAAAGAAAGAAAAAAGAAAGAAAAATGGAGAAGAAAGATGGAGAAGAGGAGAAGAGAAGAAAAAGAAGAAGAAGAAGATGGAGAGTGGAGAAGAGGTTTTTCGAGCTAGGGTTCGCATCCAATCGCCCCCAATTTCTCCCCCTGTCAAAAATCGCAGAAACAGGTTTTTAAGGGTTGAATCGTGACCTCCGCGGCCGCGACCTCATCTGCACAGAAAGTGTGAATTTTCCTGAAGAGAAAGTTCGCCCAAAGCTCCTGACCTACACACCAAAAACGATAAAACACAAAAGAAAACCGGAAAAACAAACGAAAAACACCTAAGGACTCAAGATGAAGGAAAACACATAATAAAGCACGAAACGGACTAAAAACTAAAGAAACGACCTAAAATGGGGGGAAAGGAAAAACGAAACGAGCACAAAAAATGCAACAAAAATGGGACAAACAACATCGTCGATACAATCGTCATAATAAAAAACAATTGGTTTCTGGTCTTTCAGATGGAAGCTCAACAGCTGAACAGGAGGTTTCTTGTACTGCAATTCAAACCCCAATAACCTCCATGCCGCCTCACAAGATGAAACATAACGACAATCATAATACATGGATATTTCATCCACAGGTTTACCAGAAGCTTCATCTCCAGATGTCTTATAGAAAGAGGCAGTAACACGATCATTCCCTTTGTTCACATACTTGAACAGATATTTTATGGAGCGCGATTGATTGCACCACTCGACATTTATGTGCGCTCCATATTTCATCAACAAACGGCGATTGTGTGGAATGACATATCCATTGTGGACAATAACACCACTTTTCTCAATATGTCTGCCATCATCTCGACGTCGGTAACGTGGATACCCATCTTCATCAACGGTCGTGGATTCGACAAACTTTTTTGGAATGTTTTTAGTGCAAATATCATCCACCATACACGGAGAGTCTTTCTTCGCCAAGCCGCACGTTTCATGAATCATGTGCTCCTTAACAGCCTCATAATAGAAAGGATCGGATTGCTCATCAGGTATCTCGGCAGATATTACCCTGTCTATATCAGATGGATTTGGAAACTTACTTTCTCTTGATAGGAACAATAGTATATGAGCATGCGGGAGTCCACGTTTTTGAAATTCAATTGTATAAATAACTGCATCATATATAAGAATAGTATTAATGAAGCTAATGAAAAACAAACATGAAATTAGAAAGTTAGAGTATATATATATATATATATATAAACAAAAAATAAAAGGTATCATATTGTTCACCTGCTATAACGTTGCCAAAAATTTGGTTTTTACGAAAATCCCTTATCATCTCCTTAAGCTTGGCTCTGAAGACTCTGCACACAATATCCGGTCGATCCTCAGGGCGCAAATTTTTAGGTGCCAAATGTCTAACAATCTCCGGCCACTTTGGGTTGCATGTGAACGTTATAAAAAGATCTGGATACCCAGCCCACCTGCAAATCGCCATTGCATCTTGGTAGTTCTGAATCATATTCCTAGCACCTCCAGTGAATGTGGAAGGAAGTATTATACGATTGCCTCGAGAACTGGGATCGGTGTCACCACGAAGAACTGCATCTGCAAGTCCATTATAAATATCACAACGAAGCCGATTCTGGTTGAAACGTATGTATCTCAACCTCGAAGATTCTACCATGGTGTAAGCATCAACAGCAAACTGCTGAAACAATCGCCTGGCTGATAGTATTGTTGATGGCTCGTGATTCCTATCATGAATCCTATATGCAAAATTCTCCCGAACACTAACAGTCTTTCGACCATCCTCAACAACAGTTTTTCTCTCAGTAAAAGGAATATCTTCCCTATATCCATCCTCCCCATACAGAAGCAAAAGTGGATACTGTAAAGCCAAATACGACGCATTAAGCTCGTTTATCCTTTGTAGAAGACCACTTTTTGTTTCTACCAGTATGTCCCTATCACCCAAAGCTTGATCAAAATCACCTACAACCAATGCAGCTACTTCTGAACTTGTAGGAAGGTTATACCGCCTAGCATCATTGTATCGTCTTCCAATTAGACGAACTCGGACATCAACAGAACCAGATTGCTGAAGCCTATCCCTGGCCATTCGAAAAGACTTCACAAGCTCGTTGTGCACATCAAGCATGGCTTTTAACTCCTCAACAATGTCAACTTGAAAATTTGTCACCCCATCTTGTTTACTGGTAACATAAAAATAATGCATTAGAATATGATTTAGGCATACAATAATAGGTTATACTCATTTTTTTCAAATTTATAATAATATGGTAATCAATTAACGAATCTCACCTGACAACATTGATTCTATTAGATATTTCATTTTCCGTATCATATATATACAGCTGTGCAAACTTTGGAGTTGAACCATCTGAAGGAAGCAAACTACCCATGAGGTGATAATTTTGTCCATGTAAACTAAAGACTGGTGGTGCAGTTCCTTTGTTCAACTCCGAGACAACTCTGCCACCCAACGAAGTGAATCCAAACATGCTGTTGTATGACCGTATGTTATCTTGGAAATGCTTACTTTTTCTACTATCCCCATGCAACAACTCGTTCAAAAAATCAGGTGCCTGCTTTAGGACAGGAAGTTCTACGATGCCATTCACGCAACAACCACTGTATTCTGGACCAACTGCAACTTTAGTAGACGATTTTCTTTCAACATACCAAAATGTCGATCCACAATATTTGTAATGAAAGCTCGCATCACCCATATCCCAATATTCTGTGAAAATAAAATTAAGGCAATAGATCAAAATATATTAATTTTTATTTATAAAAAATATAATCAAGGGACAAAGATGAAGGAAAAAGCGACTTTTTCTCTCTCATCGCTCGCTCCCAAAAAAATCAACCCAAACCCTAGCCGGTAATCTCGCAAATTGAAGCTCCCTCGCCGGAAATTCGAGGCTGACGGTGGACGGCCTCCATCGCTCGTCCATGGGAGGCACAATCCTCGTATCAATTGCTGCTACGGGGCTCTGTCTGACCGTCGAATTTCGTCGGCCATCGGAGTTAATTCCTCTGTTCAGGTTGCGCGCCGGAGCTCAGGGGCCGTCGGTGTTGATTGGGGTGCGGTGTGGGCTCATGGACGAGGTGGGGTTAACTGCACCTGGCTCTGGTTGGGTCGCCATCTGTTTTTCCGGACCGCCTTTCTCGCCACCGATCAAGACCGCGCCTTTCCGCCGGCGAAGCGGCGTTTGGAGGTTTGTCCCTTCTTCTGCTGCTCTTGTCTCGGTTTTTTTATTTGTCTGTGATCGAAAAGGACCTCTCGGTTCTTCCTGGGCGAGTTGGAATCGGTTGTTCACGAGGAGGGGCCGTGGTTACTGTTTGTGCTCGGTAGTTCGTTCGTGTTGCAGTCGTGTTGGTTTGGTACAAATGGTTTGCTATCTCAGTCGGGCTGATTCGGTGAAGCCGAGCCGTGTAGTTTTCTTCACGCGATTGGAGTGCGGGCCAACTCTTCGACTAGTTCAAGGGTGCGGGTACCCGTCTTGCTAGGCCTTAAGCAGTGGCGGGCGGTCGTTTTCCGGGCTTGAGAGCTGTTGTTGGAGATGGTTGTCTGTCGTTATTCTCAATGTTCATGGCGAGGGAGGCTGTGTCTCTTTCGGTTTTTGTTTTTTGATTTATCTATTTGTGGTTAGGTTGTGGTTCATGTTTTCGCTTCTTTAGGTGTGTGTTTTGGTCTGGGCCATTTGGCCTCTGTGTTGCCGGGTGTCACTTTATTATCCCTCTGGGATCCGACACTCGGATATTACTCCGATGGGGTCTTTTTAGTTGTTGTTTGTTGTTTTAGTTTTTTAGTTGGGTAGTTCTAGTTGTGAGCTTTATTCTAGCGTTGCTAGTCGGGATTCTAGGGGGTCTTCTGACCTGTCCTCCCACTTTTTTCAGCTGTTGGCTGCTGTGTATTCAGTCGTTGGCTGCTGTGTATTCGCACATTTGTGCATTTTGAGTTATAATATTATCTGTCGTTTTGGAAAAAAAAAAAAAAAGGGACAAAGATGAATGCATTATACCAGACACCCTTGGTATTATTGTTGTATTGGATTTCTTTGGTCGGCCACGCTTCCTCTTTGTAACCGAAGGTTCGGGTGGATCATCGATAGTAAGATCAATCACAATGCTTGAATTGATGTTACGACCTTCAGACGTATTATTTCTCGATGCACTTGATCTTCTACGTTTGCTACGACCTTTGATGTTTAAAAAATAAATGAATATATTTTGTTCATATATCATATAAAAGCACTTATGTAGATTTTAAGGTTTCTCAAATTAACAAAACATAAATCGATCAAGTTTAATTCAATATAATCATACCAGGATGCTCTAAGTTTTCGGATGCAGGCTGAGCAAGAATAGTCAATTCATCTTCGTCATCACTTTTGATGTCGATTACAATGCCTCTACTTCCACTACATAACGCCGTGTTATTCCGTTTTTTAGATAGAACAATTTATGATTCTGCCATCTCACCTATTCAAAATTATTTATAAAAGTTTAGGGACGATCACATAAAAATAAGATTATGAGTATATATGTAACAAAAAATAAATTATTAATAATAATGAATAATTCAAATAAAAAAATATACAATTATTGTTTAAACATAATGACTTATATACTAGAATTTTCACGCTGAATAGACATTCCAAAAATAAATATGTAACAAATGTTTAAAAGATATTATTAAGCAATTTAAAAATGATTTACCAGTTATAATTAAATACTAAGTAATCTATTAATAGATAAAAAAACTAAGTATTTATATTTTTGCAATTAAACTATGAATTGTACAACATTTTACCATTTGTGACATCAGATAATGGTAGGCGATGAGGAGTATGCAACACACTATGATATTGATAGAAAACATAGCCCGATCCATTATTTTATTGTTGTGCAATAAAAGATGATCCATTAACAACAGATGACATCATATAACCTGAAAAAAATAAATATGAATGATATCATTAGTCAATAAATATATATATTTATTAATATATTATTAAAATATACAAATTATATATAGTTAGCATTTTATTTTAAAAGTTTTAAACTATTCATATAGATTAATTAAAAAAATTACAATTATAATAAAGCAAAATTATTACATAAAGTGGTATTTTACATTAGTACAAATTAATGTATGTCAAATTGATGTATACATGTTATTAAATTTTCAAAATGATTGATTTAGTTCAAACATTTCAAATTATAAATTTATAATTTATAATTGTATTAGTATTATAATAGTAAAAACTTATTACATTGCTTTTTAAAAGTAGATAGGAATGGTTTTATATTTAATTTTCTATTTAAAAATAATATTTGTTATATAGTAATGAAAAAATTATATATGAATAATTTTAATAGTTTATTATATAATTTATAAAGTATTTTAATTTTAAGAAATTGGGCTGAACAAACCAATTGAAAAAGGACTTGTTTGTACTTACAAATCCAGCCCGTTTAAAAGGGAGTAGGCCAATTTCTATTTTTCAGCCCTTCATAAAAAGAGAGAGCACAATACAATTAAATACCTTTTTATCGGACGGTCTAAAAAAGTCAAACAAAAAATGGAAGGATAGGATTGAACGGTGCTGTGATATATAATGTTGCTTGAGTCATTTGGAAGTTTCACCTTTCCATTTCCGATTCATCTCATCCAAAAAACCCTAACATTTCGTTCATGTCCAAATCCTTCATCGAAAATTTCCAAAAAAAAATATGTGTTTGCTTTCTAAAAAACGATGTACTCGTCTGTCACGCCGTGCTATTTTTGATTTTGGATCTGTCGCTTTCGATTTCGTTCATGGTAGTTTACAAAAACAATTTTTGTAAAACTACGATTTACGAAACCGAGTGATTTTGGATCTGTCGCTCGCTGCCTTTATACATACCTCAGCCAGAGATTCAGATCTCAGTAGAGGACAAACCAGTTCAAGACCCTTATCCGCAGCAGCAGTTACTGAATCCCTTTTGAGTGGATGTAGTTTTTTTTCTCCCTGCGCTAAAGGATCTAACATCAATATCAATTTTTTCCATATTTGCCTAAAACTCAAGCAGGATTCGTTCATGGTAGTTTACGAAAACAATTTTTGTAACACTACGATTTACGAAACCGAGTTGTGATTTACACATGCATCTTTGTATCGAAAAAGATCGAGACAGCTAGTTAACGCGAGGGTATAGTGATAAGAAAGGTAATATCTTGTTTTAAAGTTTTGATTTTTGGGTTTCGCGATTCCATTTTTCGACAATTTTGTATCGATAAATTTATGTTTTCATCCTTATTATGCATGAACATCACGGGGATAAAGTGGTATCGATTGATAACTATGGTTTTGGTTTGTATTGTAACCAGCACAACAATTCTTGAAGCGGTCAAACCGGGACTTGTTCGGGCTAGAAAGGTTGCTGTTCGGGGCCAACAGGAAGCTGTCCGGGTCTTATCGGGGAAGTCCGGGACCTGCTGGTTGATATCGGAAGCCTACAGAGTGCTGCCGGGGGCTATCGGGTGATGCCGGGACAAACCAGCGGTTGTTCGGGGTCGGCCCGGCGAGTCGAGCCAGACGACCACCCAACAGTAATGGCTTAGTTTGGTAAATCCTATGTGATAGTTTCGGAGTGACTTGTGAAGAAGCAGAAAGGGCTGGGGACTGGGCCATTGCCAAGTCAAAAGAGGTTGAGGAGGCAAAGAAGAAGCAAGCTGAGACCAGAAAATTGATTTGCAAGAAAGCAAAAGAGGTATCCAATGAAACTGTTATTGTGCATCATGTTTGATCTTAATTGTCTTCATCCACTCATTAAGAGTTCGTGAGTGCTTGTTTTCTGACTTCGATTAATAGCCTGTTTGCTTGGTTTGTATGGTATTCTTGCTTGTATTATTTGTTACACAGACACTATTTTAATTGGTTATGGCAAAGAGCAAGTACGTTTTTTTTTTCAATAATTCGGTCTTTTAGTTTAAATGAATGATTATTTGGCTTGCTAATGTGTCCTCCATACATGTTTTATTGTGAAAATTCTGTTTTGATTTTTGTGAGCTTCATAGATGACATAACAACTATTAATTTTGAGGTCTTAAGGTTTTAAAAGGTACCAGCTACATGTTGACAATGTGTAAAAATATATATCGTTGATCGTGGAAATACCTGGTGACGTGTTTTCATTACGTGGTCTTTCTCTTTGCACACTGCTTAGATTTGTCGATCGACTGCGTTTTATAGCGTTGTCTGTTATCACAGAATACAAAAGCAAGCTAATAAGATTTGAGTCACCTTTGATAATCAGTGAAGTATCTATTGGTATGTTTTATTAAATATAAATCTATATTTGTATGCATGAGCATCACGGGACCGATGAAGGGTAGCTCGAGATGATCGGGGATCTTAGGGACTTCAGCAAACATGATTAAGAAAAGGTAATTAGTTAAAGTGTTATTACTTTGACATTATTATAAAATTCCTTATACATATCTTGTGTGATAACCGAGTCTAATGTCCTGTTTATATAATTGTAGATGAAGTGACGGAAGCACGTATTTTGAGAAAAGAGAAAAGGGACATATATTGAGATGGGATTCACAAAAAATCTTATTGCTGGTTATTTAACCACTGCAAAGGTATGTTCACCCACATTAATATTATGACAGTAGTACATTTTCTAATATATCTAAATGAAAAACAATAATTAATTGTTGTATGAATTACCGTGCACCGGGTTTTCACTCTTTGTTGATTTTCTCTTCTTCATGTTCCTTGTTTGTGATTTCTGTCCTTCAGCTTCGTCTTTATCCATTGCACACAATACCGGCTGAAAATTGTTTTTTCAAAGTAATGTCACAATTGATCCATTATACACTAAGTTTTATAAAATGTTTTTTGTAATATAAAAACATAACTAACTGCTGTACCTGTTTCAAGACTTTTATGTCTGTCTGTGTGTATTTGATGTTGGAAGAATTGCGCCGTTGGGAGAAGAAGAAAAGAACTGTATGAATTGTTAGGTTTTGCCTTATGGTTTAACAACACGCTGTCAGTTTTTTATTCATGATATAGGTATGAAAAAAATCTTAATGGGCTACCGTGCATCTATTACTTTCTGTTTGACAAATCTATATATATTCATTCTGATATGCTGCCTTTTGAAAATATTTAATATATTCTATTATTGGAAGATATGCATCTAATATGTGTTTAGATATGCAAGGTAAATAGTTGCATATATATGAATTTCTAAAATTTTGTAGATCTTTAACAACTAATTACGGTACTTGTTGATATTTTCCACACATAGCATTACAAAATATGTATATTTTAATACAAATAACTTGGTATTAATTTTCCAAGTTGTTATATTTCTTTAATCGTATGCTGATATTTCGAAAACAAATCTGAAAGTAATATTTGTTTTCATTCTGAAATAAGCATTGTCAATATTTTTTATTATAAATATTTGATGTCATTTAAATAAAATAATAAATACGGTGCATATATTTATTTGTTACTTATAGGCTAATATTGGATATTATCGGCCAACTCAACATATTTATCCATTAAAGTGTTTTTATTATAGTTGTACTGAATTATTATCCACCACCTCGTGCAAATTATTTGTTTATTGCGTATGTTTTTTTTTTGGTACAATTATTGCGTATGTTAAATTACTTTTAGCCTTTTAAGTACATTTACTTATGTTAATTATTTGTTTATTGTGTGATTGTTTGAAAAATCTTTTGATGTCTAGTGATTAGATGTAGTTGATTAGTCAACCATTGTGATATAGAAGTTAAATAATTCATTAATAAGAATTGAAAATATTGCAAATAAATATAATATAAAATGAAACTATATGCGTTCATTCGTTTTATTTATATCATAGTCAATTACGAAGAGCCAACGAAGTTGTCGAAAACATATATATATTACATTTATATGAACTATCGAACCCAAAACAAATATGCTTATGAAAATCCAAGACATTAATAAATAGTCTAATAAATAGCCTTATACTTTTTATTTATCCACTTTTGCTTTTCCCTTCGCGTCAGTGTCCAATTCTTCATGAATAACCCTCTTCTCTAGCATTCAATTCCTCGCAAAGGTTGTCATTGATGAGTCCGCAATCAACCTGGTTAAGCTTGTTAGACATAGGAATTTCCTCTTCAACAACAATATTCTAAATACATACCAATTTGTGAGTAAAAATATATAATCAAAAATAATGTTAAATAAAATAGAACTCTGTACGTAATTAAATATTATATTGTACCATGTCATTGGTGATTTCTACTCCTGTCAATCGAGTGATGAAATCAGATTCCTACACGAACAAACAAATGATTACATTACCAAACTCATTTTGAAAAAAAATTGAACAAAAAATATAGTTCACATACTTCCCCTTAAAAAATATAGTTTATCGGATTTTATTTATATACCTTGTCAGTTCCATTAACTGTTGGGGCAGAAGACAAAGTCAACGAGCCAATTTTTCAGAAGAGACAGAGCCGGAAGAAACCATGGACAAAGTCAACGAGCCAATTTTTCAAAAAGCCGGAAGAAACCATGTATATCGTGTTTATACGCAATAAAATGACACGAACTCAAACTTAAGGCATTATTAATATACCTACTCTATTCTTTGTTTTTTTTTCCTAGGTTACCTTATCAGGGCTGCTGAATTTCATTGACGGGCTTTGGTCGTGGGGACGAATGCATCATAATTTTCACGACCAACCACAAAGAAAAACTTGACTCGGCCCTTTTAAAGCCCGGCCGAATGGATGTCCATATTCACATGTCCTATTGCACTCCATGTGGCTTCCAATTGCTGGCAAAGAACTATCTCGGGCTCGCAAACCACCCGCTCATGCCCAAAACCAAGTCACTAATAGCCTCGACAAAAGTGACGCCAGCTGAAGTCGGGGAGCAGCTTATGAAAAGCGACGAGCCCACAATTGTTCTTAAGGGCCTGATTAAATTTCATAAAAAGGGTTCGAAAAGTTGAATTTAATCTACAAAACGTTTAGAACTTTCCGTTTTTCATTCAACTCTCATTAACTAGAACGAGTGTCACCACAAATCTTAACTCTCCCATAGTTCTAAGAGTTTTCTCCTTCGTCCTAGCCATTCGAACCTTTAGACCTTTTCGTTTCGTTACGCTGAGGGAGCAGAAAACCATCATCAAACAAATGATCATAGTTTTTCAAATATATTGATAGTTTAGCCCAATTTGTAACGAGGAGAGAGATCCACCCTGAAGCTTTGGGTTTTAGAATAACAATGTGATGAATGCAAAGATTCCGCAGGATCTTCTTCTCCAACTCCGAGGCGAGTGTCCAGACTTCCACCACCTCTAATGCGACTATGTGGAATCTCGCCGTCTGAGGTAACAAGCATTCCATTGTGTTTAGCTATAGAAGTTTCCTTTGTGTCTTCTCAGTTGTCACTGTATGTTAATCCACCAATGTTGTCATAATCCAACAAAACTTATGGTCGGTATGTAACATCAAGTTGGCAACATTTCATGAGCTGTAATTGAGGGCTGCCAAAAATTGACAAATTGGCCGCATTTCCCCTCTATAAATAGAGGGCTTTCGGCAAAGAAAAAAACACACACTAAATACAACATCCAAAAGAGAGAAAAAAAAGAGAAAAAGGGTGCGAGTAAGAAGCAAGAATTTTAGCTTCTGTGTGTATTTGAGTTGTGAAGTTGTGAGTGAGTTTGAGAGTGTTATGTAAACACGAGTGTATTTTTTTCTCCAAATAAAATATCTGCAGTAGTCCGGAGACGTAGACATTATTGGTCGTAACTTTGTTATCAATCGTTATCAATTTGGTGTGTCCAATTCTTTTTATTTATTTCACTTCTATACTATAGATCCGATATCATGAAAAAATTCACCGTATTTTTCCCAACACTGTACTCAAGCTTTTGATTGCCTTGAGCAATCTCCCTGGAGTTGCCAAATATATTTATTGTTTAGCAAGACAATTATAATCTTGGCGCACTCTAAGCATTGTTGCACCCTGAAGCCTGTGAAAGGTTACACTTGAGCTCAAACCAGCTTTATCTTTCTTTTCCCTTTCCTCTTTCTTCTCTATCTCCATCTTTTCTTTGAAAATCCAGTTAAAGCCTATCATGTATAGGCATGTAAAGGTCAGTTAATTTGACCGCGAGGTCTAGTTGACCATAGGCGGCGCTCACCAAACTGAATTTAAAAGCGGAAATTTGTTTGGACAGTAGGTTTGCAAGAACGGCGTTGTGTAGATTCGGCATAGGATGGCAGGACTTTGTTACAAATTTACCAATTTGATGTAGAAATTTCAAATAACTTGAAGCTGTATTGATAACATCCACGTTCATTGTGAGCGTGAACGCAAACATTATCCCCGTTTTATCCCTTTTTAATTTTGGAATTGATAGTTTAAAAAAGGATAAAACGGAGATTATCCAGTTTGCGTTCACGCTCACAATGAACGTAGATGTTTTCAATACAGCTTCAAGTTATTTGAAATTTCTGCATCAAATTCGTAAATCTGTAACAAAGCCCTACCATCTTATGCCGGATCTACACAACGCCGTTCTTGCAGAACTACCGTCCAAACAAACTCTCGCTTTTAAACTCAATTTGGTGAGTGCCGCCTATGGTCAAATAAACCTCGCGATCAAATTAACTGACCTTTACATGATAGGCTTTAACTGGATCTGCAAAGAAAAGATGGAGAACAAAGAGAGATGGAGAAGAAAGAGAAAAAAGTTGGTTTGAGCTCAAGTGTAACCTTCCACAGGCCATTAGGGTGCAACAATGCTTGGAGTGCGCCAAGATTACAATTGTCTTGCTAAACAACAGATATATTTGACAACTACATGAAATTGCTCAAAGCAATCAAAAGCTTGAGTACATGAGAAAAATACGTTGAATTTTTCCATGAAATCGGATCTACAAAAGTGAAATAAATAAATAAAAATTGGACACACCAAATTGATAACGGAGTTCGGCCATTAATGTCTACGTCTCCGTACTACTGCACATATTTTATTTGCAGAAAAAAATACGCTCGTGTTTACAAAACACTCTCAAACTCATTTACAACCCAAATACACACAAAAGGTAATATTCTTACTTCTTGCTCACACTCTTTTTCTCTTTCTTTTATCTCTTTTGGTGTTTTTTTTTCTTTGCCGAAAGTCCTACTATTTATAGAGAGGAAATGGGCTAACTTTTCAATTTTTGACAGCCCTCAATTACGGCTCATTAAATGCTGCCAACTTGTTGCATACCAATCATAAGTTTGGCTGGATTATTACACTTTAAGCAATATTGGTGGATTAACATACAGTGACAACTGATGTCACTGAGAAGACACAATGGAAGTCTCTATAGCTAAACACATTGGAATGCTTGTTACGTCTTTCTTAGAGGCGGCGAGATTCCACATAGTGGCATTAGAGGTGGTGGAAGCCTGGACACTCGCCTTGAGTTGGAGAAGAATATCTTGCGGAGTCCTTCCATTCATCACGCAGTTCTGAAACTCAAAGCTCCAGAGTGGATCTATCTCCTTGTTATAAATTGGGCTAAACTATTAAGATATCATTTGAAAAACTATGATCATTTAACAATGGTTTTCTGCTCCCTCAGCGTAACGACGGAAAACGAAAAGGTCTAAAGGTTCGAATGGCTAGGACGAAGGAGAAAGCTCTTAAAACTATGGGAGAGTTAAGATTTGTGGTGACACTCATTCTAGTTGATGAGAGTTGGATGAAAGACGAAAAATTCTAAATGTTTTGTTGATTAATTTTAACTTTCCGAACCCTTTTTATGATATTTTCTTTTTGAAACTTGGCAGGCTTGTGTCAATTCTTCTTTATGATAAAATTTTATAGATATACCTCAAGCATGTAGCTCAAGTAGTATCACTGTCTTGCATTTGGATGTTCACATGAACTGTTCCAATTTTAATATGCATGTGGCGCATAATTCAACACCTTTTATATCCATTTGATATCACCACCTCTTTGAAGTTTATCGACACTGAGCAGGTTCAGAGGTAAGTCAAACTGTAGTCACATTTTTTCCCCGACCATAATTGTGGTATGTATTGCTTTAATAAGTTTTGCCGTTTCTGATTATTATTCTGTTTCACGTTCCTTAATATATTGTAGGTTTCGTGATCTAGGTGAGTGGGATTATTCAAGTATAATTATGTTAGTATCTTTTCGTGGAAATGCTTATGTGAAATAAAATTGTGTAGTGTATTAGACTTCAAATGATTTTGCTGCTAATACTGTTATTAAGGCTGTGGTTTTTCTGGCAAAAATGTTTTTCGAGTAATTTGAATTTATGTGTATTGAACCTGGAGATGACAAATTAGTTTGATGGATACTTCTTCCTACTTTCTAGCATACAAGTTCTTTGTGCTTTGTACCATCAGGAAACTGAAGACTTACTAGGACTTGGTAAGTTGTATGTACTCCACATAGTTTTCTAACACTTAACTAGCATTTATATTTGTTTGTGATTAATGGTATGTTACTTAACGAACAACCCTCTTTGTACTGTATAGGTACAGATTTTCCACTTGCTTTGAAATCCATAAGATCAGTGGTCCTACAAAGGTCAATTATATGCATGCAAAGTGAAGGTATCTGCTCTTGAAATCTCATTTGTGTCTCAAAAACATTTCTTAATTTCATTTCAACTTTCAGTAAACATCTAATCACAGTTCTTTCCAGGCAATAGAACTCATGTTTGTGGATGCCTTGATAAAAGCTAATGATGCTCTTCAAATTGTGGCCTACATCGAGTATCAGGTACTGGAAGGTTACTCGAGATTCATGGTGTGACTTAACATATTAATTTGGTATATTTGGGCTTATCCATCTGTTACAAATTTGCAGTTTTACGACACGATACTGAAAGCAATTGAAACTTCTTCTGGCCAAGATTTTAAGGATTTCATGGGTATAATTGGACTTTGTACCAGGTAAAGAAAAATTGTGGGAGGGTATAATTGTGGATGGTTTTGTGACCCTATCTTATGGGAGGCACTATGGTCGACTGCATCTTAACAATGATCGTATCCTATATTTGACCAATGATATAATATTTTGTATTAATTTTTATCTCCTTTTTCTTAAATAAATTCTTATTTTGGAGCTGAGATCCCTCCCCTTTTTTCCCAATGTCTTACATCGTGAGTTGTTGAAGCCTCGTTTGTTTTTTGTATATAACAAAGCATACGTTAGGTCTACATGCATCAGCTGGTGAAGTCAGTTAGATTGTCATTTTGCATCATTGAAGTCTTATTTATTCTAATATATCAGCAAAGGCTTAATTACACATTTGCATCTTAACAGAAATGAAACTGGGCCGATGACGAGGGTCAGTCAAGAATTCGGAGATGAGGTGCAGGCGGTTTGGCCGGTGTTCGGGACCTGACCAATAAAGAGTGAGCTTCTTGTTAGCCATTGTGTTAGCTGCAAAAGCTACCCTTGTGTTTTAGCTTAACTTGTAATGAATCCATTTATGCTTCAAAATTACATTTAACAACATTTATTCCGTTGTTACACAATCTAAGCCCTCAAGCGGGGTGCATTTGTTAGCTTAATATGGACCTTGATAAAGCTTCTTGTTAAACTTAAAGGGATAATAGGAAATCATTTAACTTGTCAACATGCTTGCAGGTAAGGGAGGCTGCCCTGTATACTGTGGCTGCTTTGGCTTCTGTGGCTGAACAGTTGTTTCTTGATGAAGTAGAGGTTGGCCTTTTTCAGGCCATAATAAAGGCCGCAGGGTGTATTCATCCGCTGGTTTCTATAGTTTTCCCCTACATTGAGCCAATCCTCAGTAGCGTAAGCAAAGCTTTACCTATCACTAATAATCAAAGGAAAATTATTAAACAATAGGTACTTGTATTTTTCATTTTCACATGATACTGTTTACATTTTTCAGCCTCAACACCAACGCGATGGTTTAGTTGCCGGTTTTTTAGATCTTGTCACAATGCTGATAAAGGCAATAATCGTTTTAACATTATGATTGCTGTTAGCATATTATGATTTGTAAAGTGCTTACGACTGCAACATGTTATTTCTCAGAATGCCCCTGTTGATGTGATAAAAGAATTCTTTCAAGTTTCATTTGATCTTTTCGTGAGAATAGTTCTCCACCATAGCAAAATGAAGGTTAAGTTTTATATTCACTTACCTTAAAATATGTAATTAACTTCTATATTAAAATATGAAATTAACAACGGGATGATACATGTATAACAGAACGCAACCCAGTGCTTAGCTGCACTCGTGTCTGTTTGGAAACAAGATATGCTTTCTTGGTCTGGTGTTCCTGCTTTCACAATGAGAAGTTTGCTGGATGTAGCTTGGAAGTGATGTGTGAATGGACCCAACAACAAGGCAAGTCCTCGTGTTAATTAGATTTCATATCTCCTTACAACATGAAGCTCTTGTTTGTGGTAGCAGATTGTACAATGTTTGGAAGATGTTTTAGTTGCATTAATTCTGCAGAAAATAAATATGTTTTGTCTCATTCAAGAAAAGAGGGATATTTGTGAAGAGTAGTACAAAAGTTCCAATATCCTTGAGGTCTGTGCTTGTTGTACAAGCTACTACTTTAATGATGCAATTTGTCAAATATAAACCAATATCCTAGGGTGATTTGTAGTTTTAAAAGATAGCCATGTGATTTATTTCTTTATTTCCCTCTNTGCTAAACTTCATATGCAGGAGATGTTAATTACTCATATGTAATTTGATTCTTTAAGCACGACTTTGAGGTATGTTTATGCGTTGTGCTATATATTTTTGCTGTTGTCCTGTTGTGCAGGCTTCTAGACCCTGAACTAGAAACTTCCAGATCGCTTTTTGTCGGCAGCTATATTCTACAGCTTATCTTACATTTGCATTCACAAATGGCGCAACACATCAGGGACCTTGTGACTGCACTTATGAGACGCATGCAGTGTTCACAAATTGCGGGACTGAAATGTTCATTGCTTCTAATTTTTTGCGAGATTGGTCAGATTTTCTTATAAAAATATTTTCCAAAGTAGATTTTTTTTTTTCATTTATAAATTATAGATAGTATAAGTTAATTTCCCTAATGCAGGTCCTCATGCGTGTCCCACATCTTGAACACTTTGTTGACTTGCTCGTCTCTATCCCTGCCGAAGGTCATCTAAACTCTTTTTCTTATGTAATGTCTGAATGGACCCAACTACAAGGCAAGTCCTCATGTTAATTAGGCTTTTGTTTATTTGTGTGAAAATGTGAATACATTACTTCACACGTACAGAGAGGAAATAATATTCTTTATTCGTGTTTCTTCTTTCATTTTCCTTTTTGTTTTTTCTAATATAAGCATTCACTTTATCTGGAGAATTTGTTAATCCATCAATTTGTTTGTTTTGCTTATTACATCCAGGGGAAATTCAAGGAGACTAGACATGTTGAATTGGGGAACATTAATGTTAAAAGCCATCTTATCATGGTTAGATTTTACTCCTTTTACATCTGGCCCTTATATTACATTCTCAAAAAGCTCACTCCATCGTATATATTTTGTACTCTGACACAGGCATATGCTCCAAAGCCAAGAAATTGCCATATCAATGGACAGTTGTTCCACTTCCTGCTAAGGTATTAGTTTATGCATGTTCTTTTCATATTAATATGAAAATGAAAAATGGTTTGTAATTGATGTTTTCTTTTTTTTTTTTCTTTTCTTTTGATTTCTTATTTAAGTTTTAGTTTTAATTTAACATTCTACGTGCTTTTTGGGCACAATAGATTGTGGCTATACTAGCGGACACTTTACTAGAAATCCAAGAACAAGTAGGTGGGGATAATGAGGTAGTTTGCCGTAACTTAATTAACATTTCTCACTATCACATCCACGACTGTGAAGCTGGTTTTTGAAAATCTCAGCAAAATTTATTTTGGCAGGATAGCGACTGGGAAGAAGTTGAGAATGAAGATGATGAACTATTGTTATATCTGTTTATTAGATTGAATAACCGTGTAATCCTGCACAAATTTCAGGTTGAGGAGTAGCGGGAGCTGCAGGGTGGTCATATTTGTTATAATTGATTTCGGGATGAACTATTTGGATGTTTTGATTGTTAGGATGATAACTTAGGGATTTTGTTACTCCATGGCCCATTCTTGCCAGCCAAGTCTGCAAATTTCCACAAATTTTACTTGCGTCAAAGCAGTTTGTTCCCGATTTGACATCCTATATAAATGTAGAGTTTTTTTAAGTTATGTGAGAATTTTCACAAATTTCATGTGAGACAATTTAAGCCGCTCAAATTTTTATTTTAACAAAATTTCATACTTATAGTATTAGATTTCATATTTTTATTTATGTTAATTTTTAGAGTATAATATTATTTTTTTCAATATTAAAAAATATGTACTATATCTATTTTGGTGTCTTTTAGAGACATGATTTTATTCACAAATTAAATTGGATTTTAAAGATGTTACCAAAATTTTCAACTTTAAAACTAAGAATTACAACAAAATCGTGAATCCGAACCGAATTCAGTTTGAATTTTTTCTTGGGCTTTAGAATTGCAAATAAATTTGCACCCAAAATATATATAGTGATTGGGCTTAAGGCGCACGCCCTGCACTAAGCACAATATCGGCCTAGACCATGCAATTAATTAATAATATTATTAAATAACTGAATATTCTGAATTGAAATTCCAGAACGGTGTTTATAAAGTTTGAAAATAAATTGATAATAATTTTGATTGAAAATCATTCATTTTCTAACATCAAAATAATATATTATGTAGAAATTGAAATGTGATTTTGAAACACTAGTATACGTACCCATGCAGATGGGGGAAATTTCATTAGAATACTCAAATTTTTTACATTGTATCAATTTAAGGCTTGAATTTTTATTCTTTTTCAATAGAAGATCTATATTTTAGGTTATTCTCAATTTAAGGCTCACTTTTTAGTTAACTTTATATTGTAAGGCCCAATTAACTTCATATTTTGATATAAATATGTGAACAAATTAACTTTATTTTATAATATAGTTATGTGAACAAAAATAATTTTTTATTTAGTTTATATTTTACATACTTATAATAAATATCTTTAGTAATATTTACTTAATAATAAAGTGAAACTATATAAAATATATTTATGGAAAAGTTTAATCATGAATAATTTAAAAAAATGATAAGTGAACTAAAAAATATGAAATATTATTTTTATTTATAATATAAATATGTAATAAAACTGAAAATAATATATAAATGCAATCTACAAAAATATATCATTTTCAACAAGTAATGACATAGTATCAACTTTTGCTTCCAAAAAGAAAAGTTAAAATTAATTTTTATTAATATAATTTATTTATAAGTATGCAAAATATAAATTACAAAATAATAATAATACTACTATTCACATAATAGTTGTTTTATATATTTATATGAAAAGGTAAAGTTAGTTGGGCTTTATAAAGAAAAGTTAACTAAAATGTAAGCCTTAAAGTGAGAATAACCTAAAATATAAGCCTTCTGTTGAAAAAGTACAAAATTCAGGCCTTAGATTAATACAATTACTAAAAGTTAGGGCTTCGAATAGAATTTTCCCATGCAGATATGCAATGCACGAGTTTTTTAATATAAATAGATTATTTTATATTATTTAATATTGATTTATTCATCCCCTCTATATATAATTTCAGAATGCGCTGAGTCTACTTGACAAACTTTCATGCTTCGGAATTATATTTGGCAAAAAATCATGCTTTGGAGTTAGACTTTGATATAAATTAATATTTATATTAATTGTATTTTAATATCATTTCCTATTATAACCATTGAATTGCAAATATATTTTAAAACTTGATAACGTTTTACATATATAATATATCAAATTAATCATCTTTTGATGAGTTCCGATTTGACATTCATATTGTATATATACAATAAATAAATTATATTTATCTTTATAATAATAATAAAATTATTTATTAAAATTAATTAGAAAATAAAATTATTTATTTTATTTGTTAAAATTAATTAGAAAATAAAATTATTTATCAATTAATATATTTATGTTATAAGGTATAAAATTTATTATAATATAACACATATAAGTCGCACAAGTAAAATGTGTGATACTAAAATAATAATAATATATACTCCATCATATTTTTATTATTTGTCACTTTGTCTTAATTGATCATTGATAAAATAAATGTCGTTTTAGATATTTAGATCATATTTTTCAATTTTTAACCCTCCATCTAATACACAGTGTCTCTTCATATCCAATCTCTATCGTTTCCCATAACATCCATTAAATAGGATTAATATTGTCAAGAAAAAAAATCTTAATTACTATGTTGCATTTGATTTGATATTATGAAGTCCGTTTGTATTTTACTATTTATATATATATATATAATATAAAACAGTAATATATCCTTATAAATAAAATTTAAATTAATTTATCAAAGTAAATTTAATTATATCAAATAAAACTATAAATTATATTATAAAGTAATAGAAATTGGTATGTACATTTAGTTAGGCTTGGATATAAATTAATATTTGTATTAATTGTATTTTAATATCATTTCCTATTATAACCATTGAATTGCAAATATATTTTAAAACTTGATAACTTTTGTATTTCTTATCGGTTTTACACATATAGTATATCTAATTAATCATCTTTTGATGAGTTTCGATTTGACATCCAAATTGTATATATACAATAAATAAATTATATTTATCTTTATAATAATAATAAAATTATTTATTTTATTTATTAAAATTAATCATAAAATAAAATTATTTACTAATTAATATATTTATGTTTTATGTAGTTATATGTTATAAGGTAAAAAAATTATATAATATAACACATATAAGTCGCACAAGTAACATGTGTAATACTAAAATATATAATAATATATACTCCATCATGTTTTTATTATTTGTCACTTTAGTTTAATTGATAATTGATAAAATAAATGTCGTTTTAGATATTTGGTTCGTATTTTTCAATTTTCAACCCTGCATCTAATACACAGTATCTCTTCATATCACATCTCCATCGTTTCCCATAACATCCATCAAATAGGTTAATATTGTCAAGAAAAAAATTCTTAATTACTGTGTTGCATTTGATTTGATATTATGAAGTCCGTTTGTATTTTACTATTTATTTATATATACATATATATATATATATATATAATACAAAACAGTAATATATATCCTTATAAATAAAATTTAAACTAATTTATCAAACTAAATTAAATTATATGAAAAAAACTATAAATTATATTATAAAGTAATAGAAATTGGTATGTATTCTTTTAAAAATGATATTTATTTCAAATCTAATTTGTATGTTGTCAATGTAATAAAAATAAATAATTAATAAAACTATAAATTATATTATAAAGTAATAAAAATTGGTATGTATTCTTTTAAAAATGATATTTATTTCAAATCTAATTGGTATGTTGTCAATGTAATAAAAATAAATATTTATTTATATAAATTCTAAAATTACATATAAAGTTCAAAAACTGAGAAGCACGACTGATACAACACTTAGAGCACGTTTGTTAGGTAGACTAGATTGAATAATTTTTATCTTGTGGTCCAAGATTGTACTGTTGAGACTATGTGCAATCTATATTTGTTAAGAAAGATTAGTCCAAGATAGGATATTGTTAATTTTTGTATTCCATATTTGTTTGACAAGATAAGATATAAGATAAAAATTGTCAATTACCAATATGCCCTAATTTTAAAATATATATTAATAAACCCACCAGTCCCACCACACTTTTTTACTGTTCATGTCTTCTTTTTTTCCAAATCGATCAAACTAATTTCATTCCAACAAAAACAATTTACAAAGATTAATCCATCCAACTGGATTTACAAAATACCAGGAAAAGAACAACAGAGCCCTACAAAGCTGAAACCCCACAACAAAAACTACCCAGTCGATTTTTACAACTCAAAAACCAAAGGAAACTACAAACCAACCAACACCCAACTAAGCAAACCACTGCCAAAACAATCTAGAACCAAATAAAACATTGAAGAAAAGAACCACCGACAAGCATAGAGCTTTCCCTAGTCCTTCTCAGCAGCAACCTACACAGAAACACCAAACACTGAGCTTGCAAAAACAAAAGTCGAGCTAATTCAAATGTGGCTGCAAGGGCTATAAAACAGTCGAGCTAATTCGAGCAATGACATTATCAAGCTGTCCTGGCTTTTTTTAAGTTGCACAATGGAATTGACACGCTCAAGATGGACTCAAGAGTGCTCGAATTTAGAGACTCAAAAAATGTTACAGTTCAGCTCAATTTCTTCCTAAGCAAAACCAATTATGTAATCACTTCAATAAAGCAACCATCCCAACATATTAAATAATTCAAACAAAAAAATTGAATCCTCAGCCTAATCAATCTTTCTGTCGTTGCTCCTCTTCCGCAATCTCCGCCTCCAAACGATTTCTATCATCTCCATCGTCACTCATCTTCTAGTTTTTACAAAAAATCAAACACAAAATCGTGGCTCTTCAGGAAAAAAATTGCAAAATAGAGGGAATTAAATCATAATTTGAAAAAAAGGCACTTCAACCTGTCAAGGTGATGAACATAATATTAGGGATGGAAAAAATTAAAAATTAAAAAAAGAAAGCAGAAGAAAGAATAGGGTTGGAAAAATCTGAACAGGTTGTAGAATGTAGAGAAAGAGAAGAATGGGGAGGAGTAATTTTGGCAACAAATAAGGTTAATATGGTCAATAATTTTTACTTTAAGGGACACATGTGTAATTTTAGATATTTTCAACTGTGTAGATCAAAGTTATCTCACCCCCCAAGGCAAGATCACTTAGTCCCGGTTTCCCATGATTTTTCCACTGTTCATCGCGGGCCCTATCCTATCTGGCGGGCCGGAATCTTGGTAAACAAATGTGAGATTAGAGGTGGATTGGAGGCTTAATCTTGTCATATCTAGGCTAACAAACGTGTCCTTAATGTATTAGGCATCTAATTAAGTAAAAAAATTAATCTATTTTGCTAAATATTAAATAAACATATTCTACACTTATGCATATACATATCACCATATTATTTCTATTTATTTAAGATATATATTTTTGTACTTATGTAATAGTAAATAATATCGATATTTTTATATGATATAAGTAAAAAAGTTCAACACGGGTTGACATTTTCATTTAATGTACGGATGTTTAATTATTAGGATTAAGAAAATATAATTTGACAATTTAATTAAAACTCAAAGTAATGTTTTATATAAAATTAAATTATTTTAGTTTTTAAAAAAATAAAAAATTTTATATTTTTTACAAAAGCTTCTAGTTCAACACCCGTGTAATACACGGATATTGTACTAGTATATTTTATTTATCAACGACTAATTGAGATTTGTCCATCTAGTATCTAAAAGACTAAAACTATTAATGTAAGACTTTTGTATATTAATTTGATGAGAACCGAAAATGGTCCTATTATTAATTTATGACTTAAGATAACATGCATTGTCTTAGACCCCCGAGGGCTCAAAAGACAAAATCCATCATTTTAGACCCTCAACGATTTAAAATTATCATTTAATATATCTAAAATATGAAATATATAAAACTATTTATTTGTATGACATAAAATTTTACTCGTATTTTTTTCATCTTGTTTTAAGTTTTACTAGTAATCACCCGTGCGATGCACGGGGAAATTATTATCTATACTCTTTTTAGAATGCACTTTTGTATATAAATTATGTAATAATGCAATGATGATGATCATAAGAATAGACATATAAACATATAATTAAACTGAAAAGATCATATATTATTGAACACTTCCCTATATACAACATTATTGGTTTGATTTTTTGGCATGTCATCTTTACCACAAATTAAGATTTTTAAACATTTTCGGTTAGTGACATGTGAGACAACAACATATAACTGGTCATGACTGAACACTGGTTTATTAAGAAATAAGCAAACATGAGATAAGGATTGTCCCTGGCTCTTGTTTATAGTCATGGCGCAAGAAACCATAATGGGAAACTGCCGCTGTTGGAACTTGAAAGGAATTCTAACATCATAAGAAGTTATGGCCATTTTTGGAATCAACACCTTATCACCGGCATGATCTCCTGTGAGTATCTTACACTCAAGAACATGACTGGATAGCTTTGTCACAACCAATCGTGTCCCATTACACAAACCCATAGAATGATCCATGTTCCGCAACAACATGACCGGAGTTCCAATTTTCAAATACAACTCATGGTTCGGTATTCTGGAACACTTGATACTATTAAAAAACTCAGGCATATGGAGATCAGACAAAAAATCATTATTAGAATCCGATTTGCATGTACTGTCAGAACTCAAGTACATATGACCATCCAACAAATTCAATGATGTAATGTACTCATTGATAGACTCGGCTACATCCAACGTCGGCGCTATAATTCAAATTACAAATCAACTCCCAATTTTTCAAAGAATTTTAAAAAAAGTTATCAATTGTAGTAAAATCTAAAATTTTAGGCGAGAACTTTTTTTCAACTTAAAGTAAATCCCTATTGTTATTTTATAGTATTAGATTGAATTTCCAAAAGAACTAAGTCAAAGGTTTTGACTCAAATTTTTTATCAAGTTTCTATAAATGATTTTTTAATCAACCTCTTTCAATATATATATAGATATATACATATATATATATATATATAAGTACATATATAGTACTCCCTCCTTTTTTTAATAAGTATCGTTTTGAAAAGTTGCACAGTAATTAAGATTTTTTTTTTTAAATAATAACCCTCATTAATGAGGATAGAGATGGATGTTTTGATAAAAGATGAAGAATGAATATGAAAAGATGTAGTGTATTTATTAGCTAGATTGAGGTAATAATGAAAAAATATGTACAAAAGATCCAAAACGTCATTTATTTGGTTAATTGTTCATGGGGAAAAAGTGCTTAATGTTATTGCAAGCTCAATCCGTGAGTTGGTTGATGCCTACCCTCCGAAAAGAAATAAAGTCAAAATGACATTTAAAAAAAAAGGAGGTAGTATCTATTAATATATAAAAAAACAAAGGATTTATTATATATAATAATTTAAAATTTACCAAGAATGTTTAAATTACTTATAACGTAACTTGTTTTATATGGCATGATGTTACATTTACATTGATATATTTTGATCTCCTACAATCATGCTCCCTAAGTAACTAATAAATTAGATATCCTTGGTGTATATATTTCACATGTGACCTTTCAATTCGGAAAGAATCAATTGACATTATCCTCATCCACAATTCAACATCATCCTCCCGGTTTTTTTGTTAAGAAATTGATTCGAATATTGCTTTTAAAATCTCATTTTTTTTACTCAAAATGCATGTGCTTTTTAACAAATTTTCCTAAATTAGTAAGTCAAACAAATTAATTAATAAGTCAAACATTCTATTTAGTTTTCCAACAACCTTTTTATATATATTAAAAAGAATCATTATTTATTCCTGAAAATGAAGTCGATTTTCCTACCAATAAACTGATTTTTTACCAAACAAATTGATCCGAATATTTTTTTAAACCAAATAAAAAATCATCAATTTTTCCTAAAAATGCAACCGAATTTTCCTAACACTGCATCAATTTTTTTACCAAACAAATTGAATTGAAAATTATTTTAATAAAAAATTGAAACAATTTGTTAATGTTTATGCAACTGTCTCTTTCCTAAAGAAAATGATATTAACTTAAAAAAAAAATTGAAATGAACTTACCAAAATCTCGGTAAAACATGGTTAAGAAAAAACATAAGAATCCAAAAAAATCGATGCATTTAAATTTTAAAAAGTTGCACACATTTTTTTCTAATAAATTGGATAAGGTGACTTTAAATATCAAAGATGAATCACTTTTGTTACCAAAAAATGTGGACACAATTTCGAATGTACATCCCGTCCAAATATCAGTTTTATTCTAAAATAAAAATTGCACGTGGTTTTATCCAATTTACACACTTTTTTTAAAGAAAAAATTATTCAATAAGATTGGAAGAATTGGTTAAGAATTATACAACTATTTGTTTCCTAAATTCGTATCCAATTTGTATGGTTTTTAAGTTAATTTGTATTTAGAATTGTTTTTATAAATAATTGACACATTTTTTGCATAAGAATCTCCAAATTTGTTACCAAAATATATGATTTAAATTTTGGTAAAAAAAAAAAATATGATGCGAAAATAATGGAATTCAAAATTTGCCATAAAAATCTTCAAATTAGTTACCAAAAAAATAGATTCAGATTTTGTTACTAAAGATTCACATGTATTTTTTCGAACTTTCCAGTTATAGTAAGTCAATTATTTTATTTATTAGGTCAAACTTTCTATTAATGTATTTTTCCAACAACCTCTTTATATATATATAGATTTATGGTTTTATTTTTTATTTTATATTTTTTTTTACAACCATATTCAAAATTTTATATTGATAGATGAAAATATTTCCAGTGCCCATATTGATAGTTGACTTGTCTTTCAAAACATGACTCATGTGGTTGGAAAGGCGTTCAACCAATTTATCATATTAAACTCATTTACTTGATGGTTTAAATGATTGTAAACAATCGCTTTTATATTTTAAAAAATAGTTCAAATCTGTATCATATATTGAGCAGGAATTTTTCAATCAAATAACTTATTTTCTAGTTAAATAAAAATAAAGATTATAAAAAAAAATAAAGTCTTACTTAGGCCTTTACCAATTGCCTATAAAAGGCAAAGTAATGAGTCCTTTTATTTTCTAAAAATAAAACTAGAAAATCTCCGGCGGTGTTAAACACCGCCGGCCCATATGATTTAATTTATTTTCTATTTTGTTTAACTTTTTATAAAGAACTAATTTTTAATTGTATAAACATATTTGAAAGCGTATTATTTATTTGAAAAAGTTGAAACTAAAATTTCCAAAGTTGGTAAGTAAGAGAAAACTTTACTAAAGAGAAAACAAAATATAATTAGGATTATGCTTGCTAAAAGGAAATATAAGAGCAAAAAATTAAGATATCAGGAACATCTTTCTTAAAAATATGGTTAAAAGTTCAGCTCCATTCCCACAACTGGGCGTCATCATATGATGCGTTATATTCCTCCAAACACTACATGATGAAAGGACTGCAGACAAATAAAATGTTCACTGGAAAATGTATACATTTCATGACATGCCAAAAAAGAGGCATAAATTATAAATTTGTAGCAAAACTCAGAATTTCAGTATAAATTATAATGTATGGATGAAGGCCTAAAGAATCGCACACCACCACTAATAATAGAATTTTAAGGCCTAAAATATTAATATAATAACACAAATGCCAAAATGAAAGACAATAATACCATGAACACCACACCACAACCAAACTTTTTTCAATATATTCACCTTAAATACAAACAATAATAGCAACCCATACATATTATGTACATCGATTAACCACTTTATTTGGTAAAACAACTACTAAGTTTTCTTGAAAAATATAAATTGATGAGAAACGTAGAACAATGTTGGTGAGCCTACGTCTATTACTTTTGTAAATGAATCTTTGTTTTGATGTTACTTGTTGCATGCAAATTCTAATGCCTGCACAAGATATAATATATTGAATTTACACTATTTAATAGATATGGAAATGTGTGTGAAGAAGAAAATGATAATAAGAAAATAAAATGAAACAACTAAGAAGGAAAAAAAACTAATGTGATTAATCTCTTGAGGTTTAATATATAATATTTATTAAAATTATTAGAATAAAAAGTTATCACCTTTAATGTTTCTTAGGCCCCAAGTCCTTTTCAGGTATATCTCCAGATAATTAGAACCAAGCAACCAAGGTATCTACAAATTGGCCTCAAATTTAGTAAGCTTTTTAAATAGTGTGATCATAAGAAAAAATACAACCACATGAGTTAAATTACCATTATACCATAAGACAAAAACAATGAATTAAATAAAAAAGATGCACCAAAGCACTGAACAAAGGAAAGAAAAGAGGCTCTTTGAATATGTTTGGTAGACAAATAAGCTAGCTTATAGCTTATTTGGTTAGCTTATAAGCTCCCTGTATTCAAATAAGCCTCGTTTGGTAGGACGAGCTTTTTTAAAAAACTCGAGCTTATTTGATAAGCTTCTTTAGGTAGCTTTTCAAATAAGCTAGTTGAATTTTTTATTTCAGCTAGCTTATCAACTAATTTTACCAAACACTTATATCATATAAGCTAGTTTTTCAGCTATAAGTCATAAGCTATAAGCAATAAGCTAAAAAATTATTGATAAGCTATAAGCTAGCTTATCAGCTATCAGCTAGCTTATCAGCTAGTTTTACCAAACATAGCCTTTATCTGGCTTTCTACGATGCCACGTGTCAAGCCCAAATGCACCCTACAGTTTTCTTATTATATAAGAATGTAGAAAAGAATTACAATGGAAAAAGTAGAGCATGTTTGTTTATGGAAATTTTTGGTTTTATTTGAATTTTTTTGTTTGGTTTGGTTAATTTTGAAAAAGGTGGTATAGTTAATTGTTAGTGGGTATATTAAAATAATATTTAAAATAAAATAATTAAAATTAATTTGATGTAAAAGTATGAGAGATGTGATTTGAAGTGATGGTTAGTTAAAATAATGTGAGTGGATGAATAGTGAATTAAGGTTGGTGTAGTATGTATGAATGATTGATTGATATTATTTAATTATATTAATAATATTGATTATAGTGGGTTGAGTTAAAGTTGAGTTAAAAAAAGTGGTTGAGTTAAAATGTTGAAATTTTTTTAAAAAATTTCCATAAACAAACATGCTCGTTTTCCTATTAAAAAATAAAACTGTTGAAATACGGCTAGAGAATTATATTTTAAATTCATATTTTTAATTGATTATATATATATATATATATATATTTAATTTATTTTAAAAAAAATACTAATTTTAAAATACAACTGCAAATATTATTTTCAGTTTTTTGGCATAGTATATATAAATATATATAGATTTAATTTATTTTAAAAAGTTACTAATTGAAATAACTCAATAAGTAATTGATTCCCAATTTTTTTATACTATTTGTGTAAATACTATTTTTTAATGCAATTTACGATAAATACTAATCTTATGCTGCTTAAATAATTCCGTGGGAATGTAGTGTTTTCCTAAATTCTTTTCTCCAGTAGCAAACCATCCTTCACTTTCATCTTTCATCGTCTCCTTTCATCCAAAAAGTACATCAATACTGTTAGGCCCTGTTTGGTTCAGTCATCTACTTCCACCCCAGTCCCCAAGTAAACGCAAGTCAAGTCAATGCAAAATCATAAACCAATTCACAAGCAACCAAACAAGGAAAAACCCCGGAAAACACACCCTCAAGACTCCATCTTCTCGCCACCACCTCTCTCTCTCTCTCACTCCTATAAATTCTCTGTCTTTCTCCCATTTTCTCACTTCGCACAGTTTACCACCCTTTATAGACCACAGCCCGCAAAAAATAAAATAGGGAAAAATCCGAAAAAATGAGCAAGAAATTCAGCGCCATGTACCCAAAAATCGAGCTCCCCTCCGCCAAGCAAGCCCTCTCCGCCGCCGCCTCCCTGGCGGCCACCGCCGTCCTCGTCCGCTCCCTCGCCCGCGACCTCGTCCCCGGCGAGCTCCGCCGCTTCCTCTTCACCAAGCTCCGCTACGCGCTCAACGCGCTCTCGTCGGAGGTAACCCTAGTCATCGACGAGTACGACGGCCTGTCCCGCAACCAGCTGTTCCTCGCCGCCGAGGTCTACACGGGCTCGATCGCGGGACCCACCGCCCGCTCCCTCCGTGCCATCCTCCCCGACAAGGAGCGGAAGATCCACGTCACCGTCGGTCGGGACGTTGAGTTCGCCGACTCTTTCCGCGGGGCAGAGGTCCGGTGGAGGATGGTGGCCACGTCTAGGCCTGGCCCGGGCCCATACCCGGACAAGTGCCCGAGGGACGAGATCCGGCACCTAGAGCTGACCTTCCACAGGAGCCGGCGGGACCTGATCCTCGACGAGTACCTGCCGCACGTGGTCGAAAAGTCCAAGGCCGTGAAGGAGGAGAAGAAGACGATTAAGCTCCACACACTGGCGAACGACCGTATGCACGGGATTGGCCGGAGCCCGTGGCAGTCGGTGAGCCTCGACCACCCAGCGAATTTCCAAACCCTGGCTATGGACGATGAGGTCAAAGGCACAGTAATCGAGGACATCGACCGGTTTCTGAAGAGGAAGGAACTGTACAGGAGAGTTGGGAAGGCTTGGAAAAGGGGATATCTACTGTTCGGGCCTCCAGGGACTGGTAAATCGAGCTTGATTGCGGCCATGGCTAATCACCTGAATTTCGACATTTATGACTTGGAGCTAGCGGATATAAGAACCAATTCGGATCTGAGGAGGCTGCTGCTTTGTACTAAGAATCGGTCGATACTTGTCGTGGAGGATATTGATGCGTCTATCAACCTGTCGGAGAGGAATTCTCCTGCGAATAAGATGATGCCTCCAAGGCCAGGATACCATGGTAATCAAGGACAAAAGGCAAGTTCTTCAGCTTTTGTCTTCAATATTTAAAAGAAATTTATTGTTCTATCTCTTTCTGTGAATGTGTTTTGTCAAGAAAGGTTGTTATGAGATGATATGTTTGTTCATGCTCATTTGATGGATTTAGGCAGATTTATGGTTCCCTTAAAGCATTCGTTATTCGGTTATGATTGATATATGCTAAATTTGTGTCTCAACCTTTGGAGATCTATACTTTTTCGCGTATTAACTGGAAAAAAATGTTGCTCTAGTTCTTAGATATGTTATGAAGAATTGATGTTAAGAGGAAAAAATGCTTGCTAATGATCATCTGATCAATTCCAGTCTCAAAATTCAGCTGAGACATGGTTGGATTAATACTAAAAGTTTTGTATGCGTCTTGCTTTCTATATTTGAATATCTTTGTTAAATGATGAATCAAAATGCATGGCTTCTTTAAAAATCGTGTAGTGTCAACTGTCAATGACATTGAGCGACTCAACACGGCAGCACTGCAAAATACCGAACAAAAGTGACACATAGAGCAGAGCATTTCGAATTTTACTTACATGACACGAACTCAAACTTAAGACATTATTATACCTACTCTATTCTTTTTTTTTTTCTCTAGGTTACCTTATCAGGGCTGCTGAATTTCATTGACGGGCTTTGGTCAAGCTGTGGGGACGAACGCATCATAATTTTCACGACCAACCATAAAGAAAAACTTGACCCGGCCCTTTTAAGGCCCGGCCGAATGGATGTCCATATTCACATGTCCTACTGCACTCCATGTGGCTTCCAATTGCTGGCAAAGAACTATCTCAGGCTCGCGAACCACCCGCTCATGCCCAAAACCGAGTCACTAATAGCCTCGACAAAAGTGACCCCAGCTGAAGTCGGGGAGCAGCTTCTGAAAAGCGACGAGCCCACAATTGCTCTCGAGGGCCTGATTAAGTTCCTTGAGCAGAAAAAGGAAATCGAAACAGCAAAACTAGAGGTGACTAATGAAATCTTGAAGAAAGTTAAAGAAGAAGCTCCTGAGGGAATGGGTGAGAGGATACTTAAGAATGATGAGGCTGCTAATGCATTGAAAATCTTGATCGGGTTTCTTGAGGAGGAGATTCGAGCCGAAAAGCTTGACAAGAGTTTGGAATCTTCTGCAGCAAATGTGGTAGAATCTGGGGCAAAGTGAGGATTGTGTTTTTTTTCTTGTTTTTGTGGTGCATTAAATTTGAGTGGTGAATATGTAAAGTAATGACATGATTTTGAATTTTGAGACATATGGAAACTTGGTATTGGTTAATGATTTGAGACTTATGTATTTGAATTTAGTGGGCTTGCTTTCTGCATTGAATACAGAGATGGGCCTGGTGCATATTGGTCTATTTGCTTTTTGGATAAAATGGTCAAGTACTTGAGCCCAGTCACATTTCATTTTTCTATTTAATTTTCTGATGTTAAGGTCACTGTTGCTAGTTGGTGAATATCTTCTAGCCCAATGTCAGAATGGACAAAATCATAGCAAAGAATTAATTTATAATAAAGTCGCTGCTGGGTATCAAAATAATGGTTTTTCTTCTGTATGGTATGGTTGTAAACTATCTATAATTAGTGGAAGTCCACTAAATTGTGATTCTGCAGTCGGCAGCTTTGTTAACATTAGTGCTCAAATTGTATCTTGTAAATAAACTGTACATTGTTAATATTTGTGTTGAAATATTCTGTTACAAGTAAAAACACTCGTATATTTTTCAAAAGATACTTTTATTTTTTAAACGAGACAAATATTTGGGGAAAATTACAGTACAATTTTGTGAAAACTAATTAATTGCATTCACTTGAGTTAGTTGACACATAAGAAATTAGAACAAATAATATTTCTTTTGTTTTTTTTTTTTTCCCCGGGAAGTACAACACAGAAAGTGACGTTTGTTGATATGAACCCAAAAAAATGGGGAGCACTCCTAAAAACTCGAATCTTCTTCTTCTTCACAGCTGCTTTTAATACTCTTTCTCTCCACAAACACGCACACAAACACATTTGATAGATTAAAGAAAAAAAATTACAGATAATAATAGGTCACGGGCAGTAGCTAAGTCAACAATGAGCAATTTTATTTTTTCTCCTCAACATCAAATTTTGCATTATATATAGATAGAGCGGTAAAGAGATAAAATTGTGCATTCCTCTATGTGGGCTTTAATGGGTGTGCGTGGAGAAAGAGAATGAATAATGGGTAGCCATTGATTTTTGTTCTCTTGTGCAGAGCCACAAGCTTTTTGCGAGTTTATTTCGGGCTACAGGGCTCTCTCCAGCCATTCTTTCTCAAACACTGGTAAAGCAGTTTTCTAACACCCTTTCTCCCTCTTAATTTTCTTGGTTTTCTCTATGTGTCTATTTCTATATCCCACTTTCTCTCTCACCTTCTCCTGCCAAGAAATCTGAAAAAGCTCCAGCTTTTATTTATGTAATGGTTTGTTAATTTGTTGTGCATATATACATTTTTTTTTTCTATTTTGGGTTCTGTTTTTCTGGGTTTATTATAGTAATTCATTGATTGCTCAGATGAGAATGTAGATTGTGTGTCCATGATTTGGTGAAGTTTTCTGCATTTGTGCAATGCTGAGTTATTATATTCATGATTTGTGCCATGTTAAATTGTTATTGATTATTGAGGCTTGTGATCATGTTTATGTTTAATTTTTATTTCCTCTTAATAAACTTATGTGGTTATTGTCATCATGGGGTTTGATTATGTTCCAATCATTAATGTCCATTGCTATGTTTGAATTTTTGAAATTCTGCATTTTGATTTCTTGTTAATGCTCAGGACAAAATGATGTATATATGTGTTGTATTCAATGATTTCCACAATTTTGTAGATATTTTACATAAACCAGTTTCGAAATAATCCGACTTGTATATCTAACATTTGCAGGCAATCCGCAAGTCCTTGCGATTGTAGAATTCTACCATCTGACTTTTGATCAGAACATCGCAAAACGCGATCATGTCAGGACCTCTAGAACACGCATCCATGCCAAGTAAGCACATACATCATTTCCATTTTTATTTTATTCTTGTAAAAAGTTCAAAAAAAAAAAAGCCCAATATATATTTTTTTGGGGGTTGTAATGGCTAGATGTCGAGAAGATTGACATGGATGGTCTAGACGAAGATAGGAAGAAAAGGCTGGCTTCTCTGAAGAAGGCGGCCATTAATGCCTCTAGCAAGTTCAGAAACTCTTTGAACAAGCGGGGAAGGAGGAGCAGCCGAGTGATGTCGGTTGTTCTTGAGGACGAGCACGATGCTGAGGAGCTTCAAGCAGTCGATGCCTTTCGCCAAGTCCTCATTCTTGAGGAGCTTCTCCCCGCCAAGCACGATGATTATCATATGTTGCTCAGGTAAAAACGAGAGAGAGATAAATGCAGGGAGGTTTTTGGAAATAGTACTTTTGTTTCTCATGAATGAGGGAAGATAATCAAATGAAACTTTGATGGGTGATTTAATGATTCTTGGTGAATTTAGGATTATTCTGAAATTAGTTCAAACCTCGGGGTCTCTTTTGTTATATTCTGACTTGCAGCTGATCATGAAACCATGTTGGCTCATATGCTACTTAGGTAAAAGAAAGAGAGAGAGAGAGAGAGAGAGAGAGAGAGAGATAAATGTAGGAAGGTTTTTGGAAATATTTTTTGGTTCTCATGAACGAGGGAAGATAATCAAATGGAAATTGGATGGGTGATTTAATGATTCTTGTTAAATTTGGGATTGTTCTATAATTAGTACAAACCCCGTGGTCTCTTTTTGTAATATTCTCATTTGCGGCTGATCACGAAACCATTTTTGGCTCAAACAAACTAGGTTTCTGAAGGCCAGGAAATTCGATATCGAGAAAACAAAGCAGATGTGGGCCGATATGCTTCACTGGAGGAAGGATTTTGGTGCCGACACCATTATGGAGGTACCCTTTTCACATACAATTAGCACTGTCAAAACGGGCCATGGCCCGTGGGCTGGCCCGTCCGTCCGCCTAAATGGACGGGCTTGGGCCTTTGCTTGGCCAGCCCGTTCAATCACGGGCCTATTTGGCCCGCCCCGTTTGGCCCGCGGTCTAAAGCGGGCTGGGGCGGGCTGGCCTGCGGTTCAGCCCGTTTTTTTATTATTTATTTATTTGTTACTTTTATATTATTTAAATTTAGTATTTCTTATTTTACTTCTATAACTATTCATAAAAAAAATAAAAATAAAAACTGGATGACAAATATTTAACATCATTACACATGAAGCCTTACTAGTTTATTAATATACTAGTAAATATAAGGATAAACAAACCAAAAAGTATATAAGAGTGCATAATACCAAAA
>BKCP01006294.1:1616646-1627357 GCA_008636005.1 Striga asiatica
TATTATTATGTTGTTGCTGAAAAGCATATTGATATTGCTGTGAGTATTTTTTTCCCTGGTGAAGTTATAACTATTGAAATAAATGAAAAAGATGATGCTAAATTTCAACTGTGCTTTTATTCTGTGTTGGTTAAAGATGTATCAATACAACAATTCAATTTCAAACATTTTTGAGTATCTACAACCATATGCAGTTATTTACTATTTTCTACTATACTCTGATAATATTTAGTTGTAGCAATAACTATGACAACTATTTTCCTTAAAAAATTATATTAAAAAATATTAAAATAATAGCATGGTCTAATTTGTAAAATTGTAAAATATAGTACTAAAAGTAGTAAAATTGGTGAAAAAAGATTCCAAAAATATTCTTTGAAGTTTGAAAACGTGTAATGGTTGAAGAAAAATTATTCAAATTTGATGTAATAATCACTGCAAAATAAATTTGAAAATGAATTTTTCAATGCATCCAATATTTATGAACACAAAATATTTTACCGGTTATAGAACATCAAAATGAGATATAAAAGACTTGAAGCTATCAACAATATAAAATAGTAAAGAAAATAATTTTTAAGTTTCAAAATCAAATCACACCAACAAAGTTCCGAAAACATCACCAAAAAAGTCATTTAAAAAAATCTTAAATCACGCGAATGGAGTATTTGAGTATTGCATATATAAGTAGTTCAGAAAATGCATGCAATATTAAGTTTTTTTCCATCATCGATGAAATGTACATTTAATTCACAACTCAACACTGAATTAGGGTTTTCAGTTGACGAGCCTCGATTACAGCCTTAGATTCCAAACACGACACGTCTCACCAGCAAAACTTCTTCTTCTGGACAAAAACGAAATTTTGGCGAACGTAAGTGCAAATATAACATGAGATTAAGTGAAATTTATGGGTAACAAAAACCAAAAAATGTACTTTGCTGGGGGGGCATTTGCAAATTTTGGAAGAGAACTGTTCGACTTAAATGTAATTAACACTAATCCATTAATAGAAAACAAAAATGATAAAATTAACGTTAATTACCCGGTACTTTGCTTCTTCTTGACTGTCTATGTAAGCCAACAGCTCCTCTTGTTTCATCAGGGCCTCATAAAGAGCCTGTACAGAGGATAAATTTTACTCTCGTTTGCTTTTGTTCGTAAACAATATGTTGGGATAAATAATATTCTTCAAAGGAAAATAGGTCAGAAATTTATAAAAGCAAGCAATATGAAACATTTCTTAAACATAGCAACAGATAAATCAATTATAATTTCAGGAAGTCTTAACTTATGGACTGATGATTTCCATTTCAATATCAACACATATTCGAAACTCTATGAAAAGTCACCATATTAGACATGTTGTTGTTAATTTTATTCCGCAAGATTTGCGTATTCTTACTGTACTACTAGTTTCTGGTTAATTATAATAATCTTTTTATAGCTTATAACTACAATAACCCATCCATTTCTTCTAGAAATAACAAATTTTTGCAATCATTGCCTACTACACTAAGGCAAATAATTGTGTTACCTGACAAAAAAATCGGTTTTTTTTTTTTCTTTCATTTTTCAATTTTGGGGGTTTTCCATACACAGGCTTGTAATTTTGTTTATTTTTTCAAGGAATTCATAGGGTATTCTCAGGTTCTCTTTTTTTACCTATCAGTTATCTTCAGATTAATCTATTTCTTGGCACTTCTGTTAATTTCTTTCTAAATGGAGATAAACCTCAACAGAAAACAAAAAAAATAAAAAATAAAAAATAAAAAGTAAATCCAGCCAAACAGCAAAAGAGCATAAAAATAGACCTTTTTGGTGGCAATCAACTCAGCCTCGAGAGCATCCACCCGATAAACGGCAGCATTGAGTAGCTCCTCTTTCTCGCACGGCATTGCAGAAGGCCTCGATTCCAACAACCCCACTTTCTCCTCGAGCTCTCCAAGCTTCTTCATCACTGTCGAAAGCACCTCGGCTTCAGTGAACGAACGCATGGGAGATGGAGGCCTCAGCTCCTCCTTAGGGCCCGTCTCGAAACTAAATTCCTCATTCGTCTGCACAGGAGCTTCCGGAAGCTTCCTCGCAGCACGGCTCGATAGTGAACGGAAAAACAAGAAAAGGGTCATGAAGAAGGCCAGAAGCCGCACGTGGATTTTTTCGGGAGCCTTCTGTGAGTCGGGGGTCGGGAGAGTATCTGGTGTAGAGTAAGGACGAATATTAGAGTCTTGATGAAAAAAAAAAGGGCAAGGGTTAATTGCGAAAATAGCCTTGAGCTATGGTCCAATTGCAAGAAACACCCTATCAATAGGTTATTATTTTTAAGTGTACTTTTAATAATAGTTTTGTAATTTCGGAAGTCGCAACGTATGGCAGTTCGTAATTTTGAAATTATGATGAAAATATGCTTTTCCACCTCAAATGTTGTTTTTAGTGCGAAACCATTTTTTTTTTTTCGTACACATTTACTAGCTTTTTCTGTTGATTTGTTAATTTTGGTATCTATTTAATATTTTTCACGGTTAAACTTTGTTTGAAAACTCAATTTTTATGAGGAAAATATGTTTCCCACTTTAAATGTTGGTGTCGTGAACCAAGTTTTTTCAGATAAGGTAAATCTAAAATAAACGTTAAGTAGGACTTAAACTAAATATAGTTTAGAGAATGAAGGATAACAAGAATAGGGAAGATAAGGAATAGGAGATTATATGATAAAATACAATTCAAATAATTATGTTTGAAAGTCCATACTAAAGTAGTAAAGTGCAATTGACCTCTAGAAAGATGGAGCTTTTGTTGGAAAGTGTCTTTCTTCCATCCCGAGTCGACAGCCTTATCAACCATGGGGACATAATCGTCATATCCAGAATAGCCAGTTCCAATAGCCTTTGCCTGTAAGATATTTTCATACTTACTATCAAAAGTATTGGGAGAATGTGAAATCAAGTAATGAAATAACCTTCAAAGTAGCAATAGCAAAAATATGTATATAAATAGAAAGGGCACCGAACAAATTTCTTTTGCTAAGTCAATGTAGAATAATTTGAGATGGCAAGTTTTTTTTTTTTTTTAAAAAAAAAAGGTATGGTCGATAGTGTATGCAATTTTATATTGGGCAATTCATCTTAAGTTCTAAACAATTGGAAAAATCACTCGAGAAGGCAAATTACTTGAATGTTGAATCTAATTCTATTCAAACCACCGAGCAAAAGTTATCTTTATTTGAAACAATAAGCTTAAAACCGTACCTCCTCACGAACTGGTGTCAAACGAAGGTGTGAGTAACTCTTAGTGGCTTTGGGTGAAGCAATGTCTTCAGCTTCGGATCCAGACTCTGCTGTAGATGTATCACTA
Organism: Striga asiatica; assembly: GCA_008636005.1. Taxonomy (NCBI): domain Eukaryota; kingdom Viridiplantae; phylum Streptophyta; class Magnoliopsida; order Lamiales; family Orobanchaceae; genus Striga; species Striga asiatica. The sequence continues at coordinate 1,620,001 of BKCP01006294.1, forward strand.
CCTTTTACCTGTAACCAAAAAAAAAAAATCGATGAACTTAACTTATTAAGATCACTATGCCTTAAAAGAGAAAGTAAAAAACTAAATTAAATTAAGACGAAAGAAACATACCATAGAATAATGAGGCTTTGCATATACTACCTTCCCGTCACTGTTGATGATCTTAACAACTTGCCTTGCACNAAAAAGAGAGAGAGAGAGAGAGAGATGCTACACTAAATAGTAAATATAATCAATTAAATATTCAAATAATCGGTGGCTAATAATGAGGACCTTAAGTATCTCTGGATTCTTCCATGGTCCTTTATCAGAAAGAAGGCATCCTCCTTGGTCCGCGCAAGTGCACATTCCTCCCAAAAAATTGGGCAATTGGCTGAACAAGCCAAAGGAAAAGAAAAAAGATCAATAATTGTTCAGACTAGGAATTTCAGGGTTTGCTTGTTTACAAATATACTCAAATAAAAAAAATTCAATCTCAACTCAGACTCACTTTTTAACTCAACCCCATTGCTTTCAATCATCTATCTCTTACTTTTACATCAAAACAATTTTAATCATTTTATTTTAAATACTATTTTAATAAAGATATAGAATTTCAGTAACAAAATTTTTAACTCAACCCCATATCACATCAGCTTTAATTCACTATTCATCCACTTACATAATTTTAACAATGTATTGCTTTCTCTCATCTATCTCCTACTTTTACATCAAATCAATTTTAATCAATTTATTTCAAATATTATTTTAATACAGATTTAAAATTTCAGTAACAACTAACCGTATCAACTATTTCAAAATTAATCATGGTTAACAAAAAAAAAAAGGAACAAACCAAATACCAATATATTTGTAAACAAGCAAGCCCTCATTTTTTTTGTTAGCTAAAGATAATAAGTGTTATGTCCAACACTTTTACTACCTGGCATCAATAATTTCAAGCAACTTGTTCTGGTATTTATTTCCANGTTAAGCGCTTTCCTTACGTGAATCTTAGTGGCTGTCTTTGGGTCTATGAAACTCTTTACGGTATTCCAGAGTAGCCTAAAACCTGGACCGGCATTAATGATAAACATTTGATGAAGAGTCTGCAAATCGAAAGGATAACGAGTGAATATACAATGCAAAATTAAATAAATAAATAAACATCAATAAATGAGAACGCTACAGAAAATCATGAACAACTTTACCTCAGGATAATTATCGCCATCAATCTTCTGGAGGCGCGTGATGAGCTCACGAGCACTCTTGGTAAAGTTTTTCAACCCCTGATAAACAATAACAAAACAAAACAAAACAAAACAAAAAAATCAAACTACTCAAAACTAACGAAAGAAAGTTGAATCAAAAGTCAACAATTGTGGAACATAACATACCACGCCTTGAACGTCTAAAATTGTCGTGCTTGAATCAATGTGCCGTTTTGCAGCTATGGTGCAAGCTGGAAACTTAATGGCAAAACTTCTCTCGAATTCTTTCACATGGTATCTAACATAACGGTCCATTGTCGTTACTTGCATAAGTTTATTTGCATCAACTTTACCCAGCCTCTCAATGTATATTGGTCTTCCCTCTTTATCAACCCCATGATAGCCATGAGGGTAATACTTCAAAACCTCACTCAGCTCTTTGAATTCAAAATCCTGATTAGAAAATATATATATATATATATATATATATATATATATCATTTAACTGGTTTTCGAGTAGGTACTACAAGGGATTGGATCGTATGTTAATTACCTCGAGAATAGTATCAGTACCAAATTCTCTCCTCCACTGAATCATATCAGCCCACATGAGCTTAGCTTTTTCGATATCAAACTTTCTTGCTTTCAGAAACCTACAAGTGAATTTCTCAAATTCAAAAGTGCACAAAGAACATGCAAAAGACATCAAGATTTATCCATCACTGCTGAAAAAGTACATTTCAGAGCAGCAAGTTTATAGAAAAGAGAGAACGCATGTCAAATCTGAATCATAAAATTGTCAATTTTATTTTTTTTTTTTGAAAAAAAAAGGTGGTTATAATTTTCTCCCGGGAAATGAAAGAAAGACTCCTTAATATTAATAATTTCTCAAAATTCAAAACTGAACAAAGAACATGCGAAAGACATCAAGATTTATCCATCACTGCTTATAAAGTACATTTCAAAGCAGCAAATAGAAAAGAGAGGACGCATGCCAAATCCGAATCATAAAAGTGTCAATTTAGAAAAAAGGGTGGTTATAAGTTTTTTCCAGGAAATGAATGAAGGACACCTTAATATTAATAATATCTCAAAATTCAAAACTGAACAAAGAACATGCAAAAGACATCAAGATTTCTCTATTGTCGCGTTAAAAGTATATTTCAAAGCAGCAAATTCATCGAAAAGAGAGAAAGCATGCCAAATTCGAATAATAAAAGTACAAATTTATTAACAAAAAAGGGTGTTTATAATTTTCTCCCAGAAATGAACGAAAAAACACCTTAATATTAATAATTTGCAGTTCAAAATTTCTGTAATCCATGAGCATTTTTGAGTTACCACCATAAAATGCAGACAAACTATACAATAATCTAGCTAATGCATAAACTTTACATTGAGGTTAACCATTTTTTCATCAGTCAAATGAGGAGTTCAAAAAGATGAAGGCAGTTTTTTAAAAGAAAATTTAGCAACTGTCAGAATATTTACCTCAACATCATATGGTAATCATCAAATTTCTCAGGTAGCAACTCATCCAATATCAAGGCTTGTCTAAAAGACTCAACAGCTTTAAGTTCCTCAGCATCTCGGATATCCTCAATCGAGACAGAACTGACTCTACCATCACTCTTTCTCCGGCCGCCTTTTTTCTTGAGAGAGTGTTTGAACTTGGTAGATGCATTGAGTGCTTTCTTTTTCAAAGAACCAATCCTCGTTCTCCTTTCATCCTCAGAATTTTCGAAATCGGACTTTCTTTCCTTTCTCTCATCACTGCCAGATGAACCATCAAAACCTGTTTTTCATTGGACGAAATTAGGAGAGACATTTAATTAATAACTCCTTAAAATGGTAAAAGAAATGTATTTCACAATATGATACGAATAAACTAGTTTTCACAAAATCAGTTAAACTGGCAACTGAAAGGTAATGATTTACTCTTTCAAACAAAGGGAATATATGATTGTTCAGAACTCGAAACTTTGAAAATTTAGGAACCATTTTTACTCTAACCGGGCACACTCATCGGTGATTGAAAGCAGAATTTAGACAATTTTTTTATCAAAAAGGACTGTCAAGATGATCCTGTTCAAACACACCAAACTAACAAGGCGAGATATGATAAATCACTTCAATTTTGTGCAGCTCTGAGATAGACTAGTTTATAGCAAAAACAATAACCCTAGATGCACAAAGCTGAAATCTACCAAAAATGCAATAAATCGTAATGCAGCTGAAAGGAGTCGATAAATCGTTCAAAGTTCCACTCACAAGGCCTGGCAAATCGATCCAAGGGTCCTGACATTGTCAATTTTGATCACCAGCAGCAAACTGTTGATGATCAAAGCGCTTATCGATTAATGAACAAACCAAGCCAACTATCTGTTAACTGAGGAACAAAACAAAGAACAATATTGTCAGCAAAACGAGCAATTTTCACGCCGAACAAAGAAAACCCATAGTTCTTTTTCAGATCGGAATATCAAAACCCATGAGCTTCTCTAAATTAAATTCAAACCTCCAAAAACACAGCCCAGAATCACGAAATCAATCAAACGGTCGTAATGCATCAAAATCCGCGAGGCGTAAAAGCTTAAACAAACCAAAGAACACAATTTTCAGTAAAATAATCAATTTTCAAAAGAAAGCCCATAATTCTTTTTCAGATCGGAGTGTCGAAACCCATGAGCTTCTTCAAAAATAAATTCATACCTCAAAAAACACAGCCCAGAATCACGAAATTAGTTAGATGGATAAAACAAAACAAAGAACACAATTTTCAGTAAAATAATCAATTTTCACCCCAATCAAGAAAAAACCCATAATTCTTTTTCAGATCCAAATGTCAAAACTCATGAGCTTCATTAAATTAAATTCCGACCTCCAAAACACAGCCCAGAATCACGAAATTCAACAGACGGCCGTAAAGCAACAAAATCCGCCTCGGCAAAAGCTCAAACAGCTCAACAGACAGCGACAGAGAAAAAGAAATCAAAATAAAAGACAGATCGCCGGAAAATCAATACGACTTTTGTATCGCCGGAAAAATCAGAGCAGAGGCGATTTCAAATCGCAAAGAGAGAGAGAGAGAGAGAGAGAGGCGAAAGAGAGACCAAGTTGCAGTAGGTAGTATTGTGAGAGAAAGAGGGGATAGTGGGGCCGGGACACGTGGCTGGCGCGTGACGGGAGGACGAAATCAGGCGATGTGCCGCCGGTGAGGATAGCAAAAAGGCCAAAAGGATATTATGAACAGTGATTATACAATCATAATATTCGGTGCCGTGATTTCTGTACAGTGCGCTGCAGTTTGAATAGGTAAAGGAATGAGTCTGGGAATGCGCATGATTTGGCGCATGATTTGGCGCACAAGACCCTGTCGGTAAGTGGAATTATGAATCCGATTTTATTTTCTTATTTTTTTCAAATAAAAAAAAAGCTAAAATATTTTTAATACAATTTGCTTCTATCAAGAAACAATATTTTTTGCTTTTTGACTCGTTTGAATAAAGTGATCTTCTTGCTTCTTGTACTCGAGCTCCGAGCTTCTAACAATCTGAGTTCAACTCGACCTATTAGTTAACGAGTCAGTGATTGAATTTGAGCTCCAGGTTGTTAATTAGTATTAATAAGTCGAATTCAAATTTAACGAGTCAGTGATTGAATTTGAGCTCCAGGTTGTTAATTAGTATTAATAAGTCGAATTCAAATTTAACGAATTAAATTATAAAAAATTATAATAAAAATAATGAGCTGAGTTGGGATCACTAACTGAACAAGCTTTATTAAAAGATTTGGATCGAGATTAAGAATGGCCCGTCTCGATAAAAATATATAACTATGCTATGAATTATAAAATGTAATGTTTTTATGTTGCTTTTTTTTTGTAAATAAATTCAATTTATGAATATCCAAATATGTTAGAAGGATATAATTGTTATCTAACTATTAAAATCTTTTTTAACCTGGAAAATGCTGCTTGAATAGTCTCATGTTTAAGTGCAATTCAGGTAAGTAATCTCAATTAGTGAGTAGTATTAAGATGGAATATTACATTTTTAAATAATAATTTTTCCTTATAAAAACACACTAGTACAATACCCTGTATTACACGGGTGCTTGTAACAAAATTTGTTCTTAAAATTTACTATTAATGAGAAAAAGTTTTTAAAATTTAAATACATTTTTACAAAAAAAATTATATTATTATATATTTTATAATGACACTTGTTACTTGTTGACTTACATGTGTTATATTATAATAATTTTCTAACTTATATCATATAAATACTTGAAACATAAATATATTAATTGATAAATAATTATATTTTTTTAATTAATATTAACAAATAATTTTATTATTATTATATAGATAAATATAATTTATTTATTTTATATATACAATATGGATGTTAAATCGAAACTCATCAAGCGATGATAATTTAATATATTATATATATATATAACTGATAAAAAATACAAAAGTTATGAACTTTTAAAATACATTTACAATTCAATATGGTTATAATAAAAAATGATATTAAAATACAATTAATACATGTAACATGACCATAAATAATTAACATATTTATGGATAATCCGAACATAATTATTTCTGAATTAAGAGTAAATTAAAATTTATTCAAACCAAATAATGAAGCATGAAATTTTACCACATAAGATTGTGAAACATGCGAGTCTGTCACTTAGCTCAACACATTCGATAAGTATATATAAAAAAGATATATAAGAGATATTACCTCAATCAAATAAATTATGGACAACAATATTGATTGATCCAATTGGTTGATGAATCAAGTAACGAAGAATAAAATTAAAATAACCTCTTCTTGTGTTTACCTGCTCCAAAGTACCACTCAATTTAGTTATTTAATATAATGTTTAATATCAGATTTGATATTATAATACAAGTATCGTATTATATAATGTTATCAACCAAATTTAAAATATGATATACTTATGACAAAAATTCTATGGAGTCATCGGATGATTTTCTTATGGAGTCATCCACCACTTAATGTATTGACACGTGTCTAAAGTGTATTTATTGCAGGACACGTGTCAATAAACTATTGGTAAATAAGTGTGGATGGCTCCATAAGCCGAGCCATTCGATGACTCCATAGCAAAACTGATACTTATGAATAGTATAAATCTATACTTATATTAAAAGGTATCCCATTTACCAAATTCAGTATAAAAAAAAAGTCAAAGGTAATTAATGTTTGCTAGAAATAGAATGACATTAATTACAGATTTATTTTGGTATTTATAGCTTGACATTAAAGATTTGTTATGGGATAAAAATCAGAACCGATTTTTTTACCTTTGCTGGAAAAGTCAAATGTAAGTATAGATTTGTTTTATTCCATAACATCGGTTTAGTTAAAAAAATCTCATAAAATCGGTTTTAATGTCAAACCTATAAATAAAGATTTAATCGATTTAATAAATCAGATTTAATCGGTTTTAATAATTGCATAGAATTTCAAAGTTGTTATTTATTGTAAAAAAATTAAATTCTAAAAAAATATTTGTGTATTTTGTAAAATGTTTGTACAAAATGTTTTACTTTAAATTTATTTACATAATTTAAATTAATTACATTAATAAATAATATGAACATACATTAAATATTTTAATTACATAAAACAAAAAGAAGAAGAAGATTATATTTATAACTTATAATAATAATGACATTATACTACAATAAATTTTATAATGAAATAATATAAGTATTATACGAAGAACAAGATTATGTAAAATTGTTATTTTTCTTATATCAATAAATAAATATATAGTGAAATCAAATTTATATTATTACGTGCTAGTGATGATTATTAGACCACATGGATTAGTCTCTGTTTGGTTAGCGTTATTGTATTCTATAAAAGTAATAATTAAATAATTGAATCTAATTTAGTACAATTTGATTGTTTCGTGTTGACTACAATAATAAAAGTATGAGTCAAACTAAGATATACGAATTATAATTTCTTAATATAAATGTACAATATTGACCATATAAACTAGATAGTGTTAAAGAATTATCGTAACGTAACTATAACTAATCACGTAATCTTAAATTTGATGTTTTCATATGTTAAAAAAATTGCATTACATAAAATTAAAGAGCTTACACACACACA
>BKCP01006294.1:1627388-1642060 GCA_008636005.1 Striga asiatica
TATATATACTTCAAGTTGCAATTAGGTAATAAGGATTTAAAAAATGTAATAGTTGGACTGAAATTTTACAATCTTATTTACTAAATAAATAATAGAAAAATCAATGTAGAATATAATAATACAATTTAACTTTTGTCAAACAATATAGATAACAAAAACTAGAGAGAATAATGAATTTGATTCGCAGTTGACTGTTAATAATCGACAGCTTGAGTTGATAATAAATATATAGCCAATATGTTAAATTATTTCTTATAAACGTGTTTTAGCACAAAGGTTAACTACCCGATGTAGTTAGTTGACCAACCCACAAAGGTATAGTTTACATAATATTATTATGTTGTAAGTTTTAACCCATTCAACAATATTTCTGTCCATATAGTTGAGCTTTGAAGAAATTGCACTAATCATAAGCTATCACAACAACCACACAAATAGTTAGTTTGAAAAGTATATGTGCATAAAAAAAGTTTTTTAAAAAATAAATAAATTTTTTTATTTTCAAAATTTGAATAATAGTTGACGACATTATTAGTTGTATAAAAAATATATTACATGAAATCATGGTATATTTTATATTATTTTACATTTAACACTTGTTTATTGAATCATAATAATCATTTTTATAATGTAAGATTGCATATTGAATCTATCCTCATTGAAAAAAAATAACTTCCAATTACGACTGATAATAATTTATTTGTTTTTCAATTAAAATTTATAGAGAACAAATATTATTATTATTATTATCTTTTTACAAAGATGTAAGAATGTTTTCATGTATGCAACATGAGTACCTAGTCACATTGGTCTGTGAAAATTTATATATATTTATATATATATATATATATAATTGCTAGCATCTATATCTATATATATATATATATATATAAAGGTGTGATTATTTTTTAAATAGTAACTATTTCCCTAAAAAAAATCTATTTACTATTTCGGGAATTTAATTTAACAATTTATGGAATATATCAAATGCTCACTTACAGAAATTGCGACTCATTATTTAAGAAAGTATTTAAACCGTATTTTAAGATACCTTAATTATTCAAATCATGTAAGTTAATTAGTATATGGTATAAAGTGAACAAATTTATTTTTGGTATTGATGGTTATTTATATAAGAAATAAATTAATCAATATATGGTATAAAGTGAGCAAATTTATTCAGGTTATTTGATAACTGTTTTTTTGTAGGAATTTTGTTGAAAAATTAATCAATACACGGTGTACTTTTTCTGCAATGAGCAGACCAATATATTGGTTTTTTTTGCGTGAATTTCAATTTTTCGTATGAATTTAACATAATAAAATTACCGTAACTCCGACAAAATAATATGAAAGGATATTTTGATATAATGTGTCGTAGCGATGTTTCTTTTATAGAAAAAGCTCTTGTCAATATTTTATTTTTTTATAAGTAGTGGGTCTCGATTTAATTCATTTTTTGTTACGACGTTTCAAATAATATTTGTGTGAAATGCATTGTTCATCTTTTTTAGCATGATAAGGAGTGTCGATTTTGTTGGCATAAAAAATCTTATGACTTATTGTTTTTACTCAGCTACTTAAATATTTTGATTTGGATATTTTATACAAAAATAAATTTATATTAATTAATGAAACAATATAAATTCTATATTTAAACGTACTATTCACATAGCTTTTTAAATATATAATAAATTTTGCCAAAATAATTATTTTATGGAATCACGTTATAGGCAAATCGAATTTCTGAATAAAAATTTTAAAATGACACATATTTTGTAACAAATATAATGTAATTTATTATCAATTATGTGCAACGCGCGGGTTGTGTACTTATTTTAAATAAACATTTTTATGTAATTTTGCACCATTTAAATTTTCTATAATATTTTTAATACATTAATATAGGTACATTGTATTATATACTGATTTCATGTTTTAATTGATAATATTATTTAATAAGAATTTTTAATTTATAAATATTAATGAATATCGTTTAACTGTGCATCGCACGGGATTCGTACTAGTATCATTTAATAAAATTTATTTAATAAAACCTCTATATTTTTCCCGCAAAAAACCGTTACTTTATGAATATATATAGTTACTAACAAAAAAAATAATATAAACTATTTATTGTTTCCCGTCTTTTTCCGTTATAATCTATTATTATTATTATTATTGTTGTTGTTGTTGTTGTTGTTGTTATCTCTATATATGTGTAATTATAGGTTATTCAATTGATACAAATCATAAAAATTTTTCCTCTCATTTTTTTCAATTAATGTAAAACGAAACCGATACATTTTACATTAATTCGGTGTAGTAATAATTTTAAACTAATGTATTATATAATAGTACGACTAATACTAACTAATATAAATTTACATTACATCTTATGTGAAAAGGTACATACTTATAAAATTTACATTGCAAATATTTTTCTTTAAGATATTTATTTACAATAAATATTTTTTTTTATCTTATTAGGTGATTTTTTTCTAATATTAGTTAATTGGAATGAATGTCATAATTAAACTCCTTAAAATCACATAAACAGTTGTTATAACAATAATAAAAATAATTATGATACTTTTCTAACTAATTAAATGGATGGTCCCTATACATTAAAATTACATTATCCATTTATTTTATTTATGGTTCATATGTAAGTAAAATAAATTATATTTATATTGTACATTTACATAAAGTCCAAATTTAAAATATAACACACACATTGTCTAATTTAAAATTTTAAATATTATAGACATACATATAATGCATAAATTTTTATTTGTTTCTGTGTATGTGCACATAATCGAATACTAGTTGAAGTATAATTTATAAAAAAAAATGATAACAAAATAGTTTGATTTAAAAAATGACAGTGTTATACAACAGGTATGATAAATTTTGAATTTATATTATTTTCATGTTACACTATGTTTGTCAAATTATATACTGTCTTAACTCATTTAATATAACACATATACATATAATTGTTGGTATTTTTTTTNATTACTTACATAATTATATTTTTTATTTAATTTATCACATAATAGCTACTACTAATTAATTATAAATTCACATCAATTGTTGTAATGAAATTTGATATGAATTGAATAATGAAATAAATATGGAAAAGAATGAAGCAAGTATTTCCATTGATGTGTCTGGTATACAAATGAATAAGACATGAATGAAATGACATTATCATTCTATATTATCAATTATCACTATTTCAGAAAATAAAAATATCTATATGAATGTTATTTTTTATTGTGATAATTATAAAATTATTTTATTTCTTTAAAAAATATTATATTTTAATAAATATATTTTTGTATTGTTACACTCATATGTATTATATAATAAATTAGTGAATATTTTACCATATACATATTAATTAATACAAATATATCATTATTTATTACATAAACCCCTATAAGCATATGTGGACGAATATAATTTTTATATTATAATTAAATTTATAAATAAACATGTAATATATATAATGTATAAAAGACAATAATATATTTTTAAACTATTTATAAATGCATTTTCTTAGTTTTATTTTTTATATGAGTATTTAATATCAAATTTAGTGCAACATAGCAAACAAATTTATGGAGCATAATCTCACAAGCGTAAGCTTATGTTTTTCGAGTTAATGGTGTATTATGTCTAGTTTAATTTTTTATTTATATTTTTGCAACCCATTTTATTTCTTTATGTTTTCTACCTTTATTTTTATGTTTTGTACCTTCCTTTTTCTTATAATATATGTGTTTTTTAAATTGACGGTTCCCAAAAGAAGTTATTGTATCTTTATTCATTATTCTTTGGGATAATTACAGAAACGTGACGGTTCACGCTTTTCTCTGACAGAGATCCAACGACGACGATGACGCGGATATCCCAGGGCCGGCCTCCAACATCAACTTCCGGTTATTCGGCCGTTGCCTCGTTGCTCCGCCGCTCGTACCATCTTTGGTCGTCGATCACAGAGGCAGGCTTCCATTCATCACAAAATATCCCTACAAATAAGCTACAGATGTGCAATTGAATTGAGATTTAATTGAGATTGTCAATTGTGTTTTGACATCTTGCAATTGAACATTTGTTCCTCTAAGGTTTCATGCCTCAGTTAAAGGTTCGATTTTTGTGTTTGAATGAATTTTTTTACTCGTTAATGAGAATTCTTGAATATTCTTGAAATCATGAATCACAATTTCTTATTCCAACGGCGGCTAGTGAAAGGGGTGACAAAGTATGAATGGCGGCTCGATTTGGCCTGATTGGTTGGGAGCGGCAATCTACGTTTGGTTGGGCAGCCCGATTTGGCCCGATCAGTTGGGAGCGGCAGTTTAAGTTTAGTTTTATCAGAGTTTCACTGACGTTGTTTTGAAGGTAATATGGTAGAAATTTCTATGGAGCAAATTAATTTCTAATTTTACTATTTTTGAAGTTAAACTTTGTTGTGTTTTAATGTTTTGTAGGGACGGTGATTTTTTTGTGGTTGCTGAGAAGATCAAATGGAAATTTAGGGCGTGATTGTATATAATTTGTACAGTAAATATTCCACTCAAAACTCAAATTTAACTCAACTTTAACTCAACTCATTATCTCCAATATTATCAATATAATTAAATAATATCAACCAAACATTCTTATACATCACATCAATTTTAATTCACTATTCACCCACTCACATAATTTTAACTAACTATCACTTCCAATCATTTTCTCTTACTTTTACATTAAATCAACTTTAATTATTTTAATTTAAATATTATTTTAATATATCCACTAACAACTAACCATACTACTTTTTTTCAAACTTAACTATAATTCAAAAAAAACTAGTTTTTTACTAGTTGAATTCATATCCAATCACCCCCTTACAAGTCAAGATGTTATTTTGAATACTTTACGTAGTTGTTTTGTAGTAGGGTTCATAAAATATTGAAATTGTATTGGTTAATATTTTGTTGGCAAGAGAAACAGTTATCTTTCACTTATTTGTATAAATGTGGTTTGAAAATAATGCAAAACTGATGGTTGGTTGATCAGTTCAATGTTTTTACGGTTTTTCCTCTTTTCACATATCTATCTATATATATATATATATATATAATAAGAATTACTATTTATTAGTAAAAATTCCCGAAGCATACGAAATAACTAGTCAAATGGTAGTTATAAGTAATAATTCGAATATTTATTTTTTCTGTTAAGAAACAATATGCTATTTAAGAGTTTGTAATGTGTATTCATATATGAAGTGTAGTTGTATATATATAGTGGTAAATACTAAATAGCTGTTGAAAAAAATCGTTAACTATGTGTTATAATTTATTATTATTATTATTATTATTATTATTATTATAGCCCGTATAGCACGTTTAGCCCGAAGCCCGTTAGGTTTAGGGTTAGGTCCTTTTATTGGTAGCCCGTTTAAATTCGAGTTTTTTTAGGCCCGGACTGTTTAGCCCGAAGCTCTAGGGCTAGCTCGAAACCGCTAGGGCTAGCCCGTTTAACATCTCTAATGATTTCTGAGGATTGTATTTTTGTAATCTTATTTTTAACTACTGGTAGTTACGTAAATTTCCCTATGTTTTTCTCTGATACATTTTATCGAACAGTTGGTAGGCATGTTGAAGATGGGCCAAAGAGTCTATCCTCACTCAAAATCAAAAGGTCTTTAAACAAGTAACTTGGGCCAGTAGCTTGTGCTCGTGTTGCTTTTTAGTTTTTACTTGCTCGGCTGTTTTTAATGGGTCGGCCCAATATTGAACTCTTATCAGCTACAAGGCTCATCCATACAAATAAGGGTCAAACGGATACCAGTTTTGTTCTGGATTTTGACCCATATAGTGGAAGCCATCGCTTAGTCCATGATTTCATTCGTCTCTCTAGTTGAAATCTTTTATCAAATTCAAGATGAATTATAATTATGATTAATATTATATATTGTCTACATGAAAAATTGATGAAAGGTTGGATAGTGACTAAAATTTAAATACAAATTATAATATTTATTTATTGATATTTAAATACACATACCATCTCATAAGATCCCAGCAAATATTATAAATTCTTCAAATGAATTTTCATTAAATATAATGATTACTTTATAATATTATTTAATTTATAATTTTCATATAATGATTTAATTTATAATTTACTTATATTAATTTGATCCTAATTATAGGTCTGTTTAATATAGTACGTAATTGTATCGAAATTAAAGGAGTTTAGATTCCTTTTTAAAAAAGTTTTGATTTTTAAGGTTATGTTTGATAGACAAATAAGCTAACTTATAGCTTTTTTAGTTAGCTTCTAAGCTCGCTGTATTCAACTAAACCTCGTTTGGTAGGACAAGCTTTTTTAAAAAACTCGAGCTTATTTGATAAGCTTCTTTAGGTAGCTTTTCAAATAAGCTAGTTGAATTTTTTATTCCAGCTAGCTTATCATTTAATTTTACCAAACATTTTTATCATATAAGCTAGCTTTTCAGCTATAAGTCATAAACTATAAATTATAAGTTAAAAAATTACTGATAAGCTATAAGCTAACTTATCAGCTATCAGCTAGTTTTACCAAACATAGCCTAATAATAAATACAAATTTCTAAATAAAGTAATAATTTGACATAAAAGTTTAACAAGATTATTTATGGACTACATGTTTAATATATGATAAGGAAAGTATTTGAGAGTATATCAATTGTCCAATTTGAAATATTATGCAATGGGAAACATATCTAAAAGTGTTTCTATGGACCATATACATATTTTCTCAAATATCTTAATGTCTTTGATTTGTATCTCACTAAAAATTAAGAATTAGTTGAAACATAAAGACATAAAAATAGACTGTAAAATATTTCTATTAAGAAATAGAAGGGCTTATTATTTCGGTGAAATTAAGCAAAACGTTACTTCAAGAGAAAGCGAGTTCTTGCTTGCTTGGAATCATATTTAATTATTTTTCCATAATTATCATAGACACTTTTTATAATGGATCACTTTTGAAAAATCGAGATTGACTATAAATGGGCAATGTTATTTCTCTTTCTCTCTTTACACACAAGACTTATGCTTTATTGCATCAATTAACATATACTTGTGATAATCTTTACCACATACATTTATTTCCCCAAAAGTATAATAACTAAGTGGAGGGCAAGAGTTATAAACATTATATTTATAACAAAAACATATATTTATATTAAAGTCATACTTTTATTTATATATTTAATGTGACATTTCATTTGAAGGAATTCATATTAATTGAAAAAGTGTAATTATATAGTTGTTAGACCTATTTAGCAGTAGGTTTGTTGATTCATGAGATGTCATGAGATTTAGGTAGCACTTTATTTTTAGATTATTGAAATGTAATTGGACGAATTAACTTTTATATGATCAATTTTCAGTTTAAGAATATATTGTAAAAGAATAATTTTAGAATAATAAAACTGAGATGTTATCTCGAAAAATATTAAATGCTTAACATTACGAACGAATATTATCAATAGGAAAATTAAAAATAAATTGACGAATTGAAAAATCTGCACTGAGTAATTGCATATTGGAAGTATTTTTATTTGAGGTGGTGTAAATGTAGATAATTTCACAACCTCACGCAATCTCATGACTATATTCTAACCTAGCTAGGCTCTCACGAACAATTCCTTCTTAATCATTTAATATCGATTAAAAACATCTGGTCACGAATCGAATTAACCTACAAAATAATATGTTGGGAATAAAAAGTCAAACCGTCAACAATATTATATAATTAAAAGGAATTGTGTATTTGTGTTATAGAGTGAACCTAAATTCAATTATGACTTCGAATTTTAAAGTAGCGTACGTATCCATAAAATATGAAACATGATACTTTATAATCAAGCAATACATAAATATTTCAAATGAAATCAATAAGTATATATATTCAAATAAGATTCAACATCTATACTTATATAACAAGAATTAACATTTATCTAAAATAGTAGGTCAAATTATGGTCAATGTCGGATTTGCATTAAATATTTTCTAAAACCGGTAAATTTTTGTCCTTTTCACACTTCTCATTAATTATGTCTTTTTCACACTTCTCATTAATTATGTCTTTTTCACACATCTAATTAAATCATTCCATATGAGCTTTTATCGTCAAAATGTATAGCGATCTGTTATGACCTTATTCTATTGATATTTCCATGAAGCGTCCTTATCGCGTTCTATTTTTTGGTAACCACTCTATATCAATAACCGGATATTTGGTTACTGATAGCCACTGTTCTAAAAATCGGCCTAGGCGGCCGCCTAGGCGGCGCCTAGGCGCTAGGCGGTGCCCAGGCGCCTCCGATTTGTACAAATCGGCAGAAAAAATCGGCCAGGCGGCTAGGCGGCGCCTAGGCGGGCCTAGGCGGCCCTAGGCGCTCCTAGGCGGCCTTGGCGGGCTCGGCGGCCAGGCGGTTAGGCGGCGTCTAGGCGGGCGTAGGCGGACCTAGGCACTCCTAGGCGGGCTCGGCGGCAATTTTTCAATTTTTTTTAATTTTTTTTTTATTTTTTTAAATACTAATTACATTATTTTGTTCTCATGTTTTCTTTAATATATATTAATATTGTTATTTGGACTTTGGTGTGTGAATTTATTATATGTTGAGATAATTTTATTTTGTAGGTAGTTAAAATAAATAAAAAATAAGGTATTTACTATTGATTTTTGGGCCCCGACTAGGCGCCGCCTAGGCCCCGACTAGGCGCTCGGCACTGGTCGAGCGCCTAGCGGACGCCTAGCGACTTTTAGAACACTGCTGATAGCACAAGTCTTTATTTCAAGGAGCGGATATTCTTTGACCTTTAATTAATTTGAACTGATTGCCTTGACTTTTCAATTTTTAAAACCTTTTTTTTTAAAAACTCTTTTTTTATCGCACGTTGGTCTTTTCCTGAAGAAATCCGTTTTTAGTCACGGCCAACTATATGTTGCTGCTTCGCGTGTAAATAATAGAAGAGTGTTGAAAATATTAGTTTGTGATAATGAAGAGTTACCAAATAATCAAACTCATAATGTTGTGTACAAGGAGGTTTTTAATAATTTATGATTGTTACCGAACTTTCTATGATTCAACAATGTTCCTATGTATTTTAATGATCACGTGAGATTATATTATTCTTCCAAATTTTACATCCCGTGCATCGCATGAGTTACGTACTAGTAATAATTCAATTACGTCAAAATATAATGGAAATACTAGGCAAACTTCAAATTAGTTTAATTATTTAATATCACTATTCTTATACACAAATTTTTGCGTGATACAGTCAATTATTATGCAGGTCAATTTGTCATATTATATAAATAAAAATACGTTATGTTATCGAATGTCATCCTTATTTTTATGTAATACTTTAAAGTATGACATTTTCTAATGAAACGACTTAAGAGTTTATTTGACTAATTAACATAATACATACCGTATTGGCGTACTGTACTCAAACTTGAGCTTGAGTACTGGACTAAACGAGTCAATAATCAAGTTATGCACAATTTATTTATTAATATTAGCGAATTGAGCTCGAATTATAAAAAATCATATATATATATATATATATTTTTTTTTTTTTTGAGACCGTATAGAGTCGAGCCCGACTTGTTAACTGCACATACTTGAAACGAGTCGAGATAGACGCATTTATCAAAGGAGTCGACTCGAACTCGAACATTTAACGAGTCGAATCAAATCGAGCGCACAAGCTTTTGTTTTTTAACAACTTTAATGGGGTCTGATTGACGCCGCTAGGAAAACTTGAAACCATTGGTCCATAATCCATCGCCATCTGGAAAGAACACTGGACAGTGGACATTTGTATCGGTGCCGCGCAGTACTAACGCCGTCAAATAAATCGTCTTCTCTCCATTTCCTTGTCGATTTTTTTTAGTACTATTTACCGAAATGTACGTCAATAATTTATAAGTAGCTGATTCTCAACACACACATTCACAGTTTCACAGTCTATTTCTCTCTCCTCTTTCCTCTAGGGTTTGTAGAGCGGTGAAAGGGTGTTGTTATATTCTATCACGTATGGCTCGTTTCGTTTGATATGTAGAAGAAATTTCGTTTTGTTTTCTTTTGTTAAGCTCGTTGATTTATTGATTTTTAGTTTTCTTCGTTTTATTTGTGAATGAAAAATTGAAGATTGGAAATGATATGGAGTGGAGGTGGTGAATTTAATGGCAATTTGTCGTTTGACATTTTCTCTCAATTGTTTAGGCATGAGTTTTGGATCTCTGTTGACATCCGCAGTTTTGGACTCCTCGCATTTTTAGGGTTTGTACCCTTTTTTTTTAACCAAAAATAGGACTTGAAATTGAGTGTTAGTTTTCCCCTTTGTCTAATAATTTATCAATATGGAGCTTGTTGAGCTAAGTATTTCTTCATTTTAGAATTTGATATGTGTTCTTTGTTTTATAGTTTTGGTTGGCATCTGGGTTATGGATGTAATTGGTTAGAGTTGTAGTTAAGGTGTGAATAATTAGCAAATATGTATCACCTGTAAGTGTTAATGATTTAGTTGGAGGTGATCTTTTTTTCATTTCATCGATTTAATAGCTTTTGGAATAAGTTTGTTGTGGGGACATGTTTTTTCTCAGTGTTTCAAATTTATGCTTTTCCTGATGTACATTGATTGGAATGATAGAGACGGGTTTCATTTCTCCACATCCCGCGAGCCCTCCGACTTATGTATGCTGTTTCATATGTTAAATACTCAAATAATGTTTAACATGAATCATGCATGTCTATTGAACTGAACATGTTGAGACTCTTAGTTTCAACTTTATATTCTTAAATCGTACCATGTAGATTTATACTTTATGTTTGCGAAGGTTTGTATGTGCCGTATGGATGAAGAAGTGCCTGTATTTTGACGTTTCGATTTTTGGTTGATAATTTTTTGCTTCACAATCGCAGGAATCTCAGGTGATGTTGCTGCCTATCGCACTCGTTTTCAGCGTTTGTTGATGTGAAATACCATCAAATAGCAGCTTTTAC
Source organism: Striga asiatica (assembly GCA_008636005.1). Taxonomy (NCBI): domain Eukaryota; kingdom Viridiplantae; phylum Streptophyta; class Magnoliopsida; order Lamiales; family Orobanchaceae; genus Striga; species Striga asiatica. Next base: position 1,638,460 of record BKCP01006294.1, read on the forward strand.
TTCTTTGGGGCTGAGCACAAGAAAGAATGGGGGCTGCTTGTTGTGTTGCTGCTAATGGTAAAACTGTCACAAACAGGTCTCCTGGTGAAAATTTGCAGAGGCATGTGCACCATTCACCGAGTTGGAGCTTCAGATGGGATAACCGTGGACGAGTAGCTGGGGAAGAGACCCATTCAAACTGGGCCGGTGATGAAGTTTGTGGGAACAGTAGAATTGGAGCGAAATTTGGAGCAACTGTTGAAGCTGCCTTTGCTTCTGAGGAGGGTAGCCCGTTTGATGGCACCAGGTCAAATACTTGGCGGAAGTCTCCACTTTCTGAAGGAAATAGTGGAACTTTAAGGCTGCAATCTTCTGGTAATTCACTTTTTAGCTTTGAGTTCCTGCCCTTTTTTATTTTGAATGCTCTTTGACTGTAAAGTTTTGTAATTGGGGAAGAAATAATTCTGCTCTAATTCTTTATCTCAGAAATTATGTTCTATCCGTGATTGTGATGGGCTGGGGAACATATTTTATCTGCTTTTTAAGTTATTGTTGTAGATTTATTAGTTGAATCACTCAACAACAACAACAACATACCCAGTATATTCCCAACAGGTTGGGGTCTGGGGAGTCAGTTGTACGCAGACCTTACCCTTGTAATTATACAAGGAGGCTGTTTCTGTAGCGACCCAAGGTGCATTGCACCGTTTGATATATTTTTTTTTCTAGAAACTTCACTAATAGAAGAAGCACTAGAATTTAATTGAGTCATTTTGATCTAGTCCATTATTAGCACTATGCCAGGAGAATTGTCAACAATGACTCTTCCAGCTCCATTTACAATGGACAATATTAGTTGAATCACTCGTGAAAGTTTTTTTTTTTTTNCATTATAATCTAGTGCTAAATATACAGTTTCTGAGCAATGCTAGCATCGGCCTTCTACTTGTTTGATAAATCAAGTTTTCGATTGAACCAGAAAATGGATGCCTAGAGGAAAATCAGTGCCCGTATCTGGAAAAAGAAGATATAGCTAACACATTCACTGTTCTTAAATCAGGATGAGAAAGTAGATAGTCAAATTTGTGGAAACTGATGTGATGAAGTTGATTGCTCGTTTCCTAGCATTTCAAGCTTTTTATGATACCTTAATCATGACATTTGTGTTGAGCCTTTATTTCACAAAAAGCAGCAGCTACACTTGCGTTTTGTGAAGAGTATTTATTTGGCATGAAAAATAGTTTATTTTTTATTTTTATTTGTGGAAAGTTTTGGATCAAGACAGTCTTCTTTATCTAGAATAGTCAACAGTTTGTGGAAAAGGATTGTTCAAGACATTCCCTTTTATTATATCAGATTCATCAGTCTCTTCTCTTCAACACATTAATTAGAAACACTTTCAATCCACTTGTCAAGTTCCACTACTTAATGCATTTTATCAATGCTACCATAAACTCGTTAACTCTCTGTTCTGAAATATTAATTTCCATTCTGTTTCGTGCTCCATGCTCATCCATCTAAGAATTCCTTTTTGCAGATCAAGCTGTTCCACAGAATATTCCAGAGGTATGTAAACCCATACATTCGTTGGTTTTTGAATGCCATCCTTTTGGTTTATAAACACAAAATCGACGTTCCTCACCCAAGCTATAAAATGTTTTGATTTTGTTTCAATTTTTTTGTTTGGTATGGTTAATTTTGAAAAAAAAAACTAAATGGTTAGTTGTTAGTGTGATTTTGAATTTATACTAAAATAATATTTATAATAAAATAATTAAAGTTGATTTGATGTAAAAATAAGAGAGAGATGATATGAAGTGACGGTTAATTAAAATTATGTGAGTGGATTGATAATGTGTAAGAATAATTGAGTGGTATTATTTAATTATATGGATAATATTAAGGATAGTGGGGTTGAGTTAAAGTTGAATTAGATTTGAGTTAAAAAACGTGATTGGTTAAAAATGATTAAATTATTTTTGGAAAAAATTGTATCCGAGCATCCCTTTAACGTACAATTTTTTGTTCAGATAAAGGAGCCCACCAATTCCCCATCAGTTGCCTACTCACCATCTCTGAAGCTCTCTCCTTCGGTCCCTTCCCTCTCGTCCAAGTCAGCATCCCCTTCGTTCTCAACCCCTTTAAGATGGCACCAACACAGCAGAATACCCAAATCGCCCTCCTTCTCGATATCCGAGGAGCCGCCCTCGTCTCTCCAGGCAGCTCCTTCCTGGGGAAATGACTCCAACGGTGGGTCCTCCGACAGCTGGTCGATACCCGCTGCTCGTGAAAGGTGGTCCTTCGACAGCGAGGCATCGGGCCCCAGCAGGGACAGATTCACGAGGTTCAGTAGGCCCCACTCGAGCTCGCCATCTCTCGATTTTCAAACTTGTGGGATTTGTACTCGGCTTTTGACAGAGGGGTCCTCGTTCGGGCAGAAGCTGATGTATGCGGTGAACGAGCTGGCGGTGGTCTCGGTTCTGACGTGCGGGCACGTGTACCATTCGGAGTGCTTGGAGTATATGACTTTAGAGATTGACAAATATGACCCTACCTGCCCGGTTTGTACGTTTGGGGAGAAACGGGCTGTGAAGATGATGTTGTCTGAGAAGGCGATGAGGGGCGAGACGGATTCCAAGGCCCGGAGAAAGTCGAGGAAACGAGTGGTGAGCAGTGATTTCAGTGGGGAGATTGTGTTTGATCGGTCCATCAGTGGTGGTGGTGGGCCCGATGGGAGGGGACTCAAGATTGGTTCGGGCTCGACGAGGAAGCCGTTTTTGAGACGACACTTCTCGTTTGGTGCGAAGACAAGTAGTAGGCAGTCTACGGACCGTCAGTCTAGTAATCCGAGGAAGGGGTTTTTCTGGGCAAAATCGAGCAGGGACTGAGGTTTTTATCACCTTTTTTTTTATTTTTTATTTTTTATTTTTTATTTCAGAATTTGCAAACAAGTAGTGATGTTTTTTTCGACAAATTTTGAGTAGGGCTGCAAACGAATGCTCGATTCAAAGCTCGGTTCGAGCTCGAGCCGTGCTGCGGCTTGAGCATGTCATCGAGTCGATCTCGAGCATAGGTTTTGGAGCGGCTCGATATATGTAGTGAATTGCTAAAATACTCCTTATATTTTAATATTACAATATTTTATCTATGTACTTAATAGTAATTTTACTTGAAATTTGAGTCGAGCTCGAGCAATTGTTCGAGCATTTTGATTTTAATCGGTTTCAACCCGAGCTCGAGCGGTTGTCTTTTTTTGTCAATTCGATCTCGAGAGTCAGAAATCGAGCTCGAGCATGTAAAAAAAAAAATCAATCTTGTTTGTAAGGTCAATGCTCGACTCGTTTGCAGCTCTACCCTTGACGAGGATATTTCTAGGTTTAGTTATCATTCGATTAGATGTGAAGGGTATTGTTTTCGAGTTGTGTCCTGAAATGCCTTTATTTTTTTTGTAGATATCAATGGGAAGAACGGTGTGCCAAGTGGAGAGAGAAGGCCATCGACTCATCGGCAACTTCTCCGAGAAAATCCAGATAATAGGAATAGCTACTGCTGAAGAAGACACTGTAAAGAAAAGCGATCATACTATAATGGAGTTTCTCTTAATTCGTTATTATTATAGAGG
>BKCP01006294.1:1642084-1660249 GCA_008636005.1 Striga asiatica
AATGGTAGGGTTAAACGATTGTATGCCTTTTGTTTCGTTTAATGGTAATTTGATTGTTTCATGTTTTACTTTTCATGTGCATTAAATCGCTCCTGCGTGCTTATGTATGTACGTGTGTGCGTGTTTTTGTTTTGAAGCCTATGATCAATTTTTTCTTACAATAGTACTTAGTGGGAAACTTTCATCTTTAGCTAATTTCATGTAAATATAAACCAAGGATTCGATGTTTCATGCAAGTGTATGTGATCCATAAACCATGTCCAAACCTTTATAATCGATTTTTTTTTTCGTGTACATGTCAATATATCATATCATCAGTGTTATTTTCTAAAGGACATTTTCAATTACGTTTCAAAAATGTACCAAATCAGTAGGAATTATGAACTCGGTATTGGTCCTCAATCTTCAATCTAGAAAAATAAAATTAATTTAATAGTAAAAATCACTTGCTTTTATCGTTTCTCTCCTTAATTTTTAACATAGAATGAAAATAGTTTTTTTTTTTTTTTTTGGTACCAAAAATGAAAATAGTTTTCAATAACGATTAGTGTCCTCCTTTCCACCTGGCACCTACGTGTCATTACACTTCAACACGTGTGCGAACCTCATAAACATGCTCACACCGCTTTCAATTTCTCCCAATTTAAATAAACCAAATTGGATCAATTGAGGAGATCAACTTACTCTCAAATCTCAACAGAAAAAATTCAAAAGAAAAAAGAAAATAGAGAATTAATTAAATTCATCCATGGCTGATATACGCGACGAGCACGGGAACCCGATCCAGCTGACCGACCAATACGGCAAACCGGTTCAGCTGACCGATGAGTTCGGCAACCCGATGCACCTCACCGGCGTCGCTACCACTCACCAGACCGCCGCTGGTGGGGCGGCGGCGGAGGCGGTCCACGCGCCACCACCGCCTCAGCAGCCGCAGGAGCAGGTCCGGCGATCTGGAAGCTCCAGCTCTAGCTCGGTCAGTTTATGATTGTAATTTAATTGTTCAGAATCAAAATAAAGTTAATTCCCCTCTTTTTTCTTATTTGAAATTAAACGATTTTTTTCTTAATTTTATTTTGGGAGAACGTGTAGTCCTCTGAGGACGACGGGCAGGGAGGGAGAAGGAAGAAGAAGGGGTTGAAGGAGAAGATAAAGGACACTTTCGGCGGTGGGGCCCGCAAGGACAAGGAAGAGACCCCGCACGGCGCTACCACCACGCCGCCGCCGTCGTCCGCCGTGGCCGGTCCGGCGCCGGAGCACGAGAAGAAAGGGCTAATGGAGAAGATTAAGGAGAAGATTCCCGGCCACCACCACGGCCACGAGGGGCAGCACTGAAGGAGAAAATTGAAGGGCCGATTATAAATAAAATGATGTGTGGACAAACCTTTTTTTTTTTTTTTGGTAATTTTATTGTGTCGTTTTGTGTATAATGTGCTATGTATATTGTGTGTTGCAATGATTGTGAACGTGAAGAATGAAGATGTCGTGTTTTCAATTTTTCTTTGAACATATTTCAATTCCCTCGTTTAAAACTAAGTAAGAAATAGTGGGACAGTGGGATGGCTTGTGTTAGTCCTTGGTGATCAAGGCTTTGGTATAGTATTCAAAATAGTTCAGTGAACCTGCTAGAACGGCTCGGTGAAGATTGGTTCAAGGGAGTTCAACGGCTGTACAGGTTGACATAGCTAAGGCAGCTCGAAGGTCTAGGTCTAGGTCTAGGTTGACATAGCTAAGGGAGACCTATGTGCAGATACAAAATTTTTCCAAAAAAAAATAAAAAATAATTATTTGTAATTAATTATTTTTTTTTAAATTAAAATTTAACTCAATTTTAATTCAATTCTACTATTTAGTTGATTCTTTATAAATTATGAAGTATTATAAATTATATATAATATTAAAATTATAAATTTGATAATGTATATATTACATTTTATAAATTTGATACTTGATAAATGAATATATGAATATATTAAATCAATTATTTTAAATCCTATATTTTCTTAAAATTATATTTAATTTAATTTTAACTCTAACTTTATTTTAATAGTTGATTATATGCATGTACACAAATATAAATTATAAAATATTATACATTATGTATTATATTATAAAATATTATAAATTATGTATATATATATAATGTTAGAAATTTACTTTTACAATTTTTTTATAATTTTATTTTATAACGTCCTAAATCCGAGAATTTTAGTGTATCATCCATAATCTCTGGAGATTTTAGTGTATCATCCGTATTTTAGTGTATCATCCATAATTTCTGGAGATTTTAGTGTATCATCCGTAATTAGTGTATCATTCATAATCTCTGGAGATTTTAGTGTATCATCCGTAATCTCTGGACGTGGCACGGAAGATTCATTTCTGATTCCACAGTAACTTCACGTAACCACCCTTCTAAATACATGTTACAACTAAATAAAATCTAATACAATTATTATATACATGTTACAACTAAATAAATGCTAATACAATTATAATATAATTTGTGGTATAACATGACCTATTTATTGCAGTTGTTATACAAAATGAAATATTTTTTCTTTGTTGTTTATATACTGATAGATATTTACATTTTCTTTTGTTTATTTGTATTATAGATGTTACTTAAAGATTAATAGACAGCCTTTGATAAAATTTAATACATACTATTCAAGAATATTATATAATATTTTAGATGTATTAACTAAATTGTACTAAAATACTTTGCTATATACAAATTTCTTGTAACTTTTACACAACCTATGTATTTAAAGGTTAGGAATTTACTTAAAAGCGTAAAGTGAGAAAATTTATTTTAAATTATTTTTATTCGAAACATTTCTTAAAAAGTTTTTTAGTGAGTGTTAAGGAAAACAATATATATCCCAATTCTTTATTAATAATACATTAGTTTGTTTTTCAGTAAATAATAAGAGATAATAAACATAATTAATATACAACTCTTTCACAAATTTTAAATTTTTTGTTGCAAATTACAATTTTATTCAAATTATAGTTTTTAATTTTTTTTTACGTATAACAATTATTTAATTGGGTAACTTAAGAACAAACGTAAAGAACAATTTTACTAATTGATTCAAGATAAATGAGATGCCAAATAATTTATAATATCTTTTGTAACTTTATTAGGCTATAAATTAGTGAGAGGAAATGTCAATTTTCACTTAATTTAATGCCAAATTTTGTATTATTATACTTAAAATTGACATATTTTTGTATGAAGATATTATTTGTATAAAACATATATAGACTTTTTATTTTGCGAATTGTCAAACTCAAATTAATAAATAAAAAGATATCGAATATTCTTTCTAAGGAAATAGACGATACTCTACACAATATAAATAATGTATATATATAATGTTAAAATTATAAAATAAATAATGTATATAATATCACATTAAATTTAATTATCAACAAATGAATATATAAATATAAATGATGTAATTACAGAAAAATCTATATATTGATTACGTCAAATGTAACACAACATATTTTCTTACTTTGAGGCATCACATAAACACACAACCACATTATTATCACTTTATCATATGAGTTGATTTTCTAAAGTCATTCACAACCACACACTTGCTATATTTTATGGTCAAATAAACTAGCTTATAGTTTATTTGGTTAACTTGTAAATTTTCTATATTCAAATAAACTTCGTTTGGTAGCACGAGCTTTTTTAAAAAGTTGGAACTTATCTCATAAGCTTGTTTAAGTAGCTTTTAAATAAGCTAGTTGAAATTTTTATTTCAGCTAGTTTATCAACTAATTTTACAAACACTTTTATCATATAAGCTAACTTTTCAGCTATAAATCATAAACTATAAGCTCGAAAATTAAATATAAGCTAGAAGCTAACTTATCAACTAGTTTTACCAAACATAGCAAAAGTTGTACCTTTACCATACAGTTCTTTAATAAATATTCAGATAAACAACATAAGTGTCTTGCTTTATTTTTTTATTTTTTAATTATCTATCCATGTTCTTTGGCGTAAAAATAACCATAAATATTTGATAACATTCGATTAAACAACTTTAAATATATTTTTCGTTACCGTTGGCGATCAATTGTTAATAATTTGCACAAGTAAAAAATATCATTTTAAATTTAAATATAAGAATTCCTTTCTATTTTTTATTTTTTAAGAATTGAAGTATAATAATTTTAATTGGCACCCACGGGCGTTTTATACTTTGATTTGACATCTATAAATAAATAAATAATTTTATTTGTTCATTATAGAATTAAACAATCTATAAATATGTGAAATTACAAATTTTGGCAAAACGTGCAATATCTGCCGGATTATTTATTTGAAAATTTTATTGATTTTTTACTTTTTAATTTTTTTTAAATTTTTAATCCCTTTTAAGGAAAAAACCAGCTATTATATCTGGTCACATCATCAGCTGAGCTCGCCAACGATCCAACGGTGGAAAACACGTCGGCCTCCACTCTTTACCCATTCACTCCACTTCCCGCCGCCGCCGCCGCACCCAGCCGCTCAGCCACTAAAGGGCCACCTTTCACCTCATTCAGAGTCGGGAAAAGCATCTCGAGCTCACTTCCTCGCCTACATATACTCTACTCCATGCAAACATCGCTCCTCCAAATGCTCTCTCACTCCTACACTCTCTCTCCAAACCGACACCGGACCTCGCAATTTCCTTCCCTGCCGGCGATTCGCCGATTCTCACTTTCCGATCGCAGTTGTTTGAGTTCTGCCCTAAAGTTTGGAGCGGTTCAGCTGAAGCCGGTTAAAATGGCTTTTGCGTGCTCTGCTCTCTCTAATGGCGGTGAAGCCGTGACCGTTGGATCGGAAGATTATGACCTGGACAGCTTCGCTGATGTAGGCAATAGGCTAGCGGACGCCTCCGGTGAGGTCATCTGTAGTTACTTCCGGAAGAGCTTCGACATTATCGACAAGGAGGATTTGAGTGAGTATTTTTGACTTTGTTCATTTCGTTGCTTGTTTTGGATGAGAATTGGTTTGAATTTTCCGGTGGAATCGAATTTCTGAGTCATTTTGTTGTGATTAGGTCCTGTGACGATCGCCGATCGAGCGGCGGAGGAGTCCATGGTGAAAATTATACAAGAGCATTTTCCTTCTCATGCAATGTGAGCTCCTTATTTTTTTGGTGATTTATGAGAGTCCATAGGTCGGAATGTTTAAGTTCATTCCTTGTTTTTGTTTCTTCGCCACAAATCAAAAAGCTGATAAGTGATTTGCATCATGTATGAAATTTAATCTCAATTAAGCATTAATAGATTCAATTCTGGCCTCAGCTCTGTGGTTAATGGCATTTGAGCTACATACTACTATACTTGTTAAAAATATGATTAACAAGATGGCATGATTTTGACCAGATTTGCGTGCTGTTTCTCCGTGAATTGTGATTCTAAATTTTATTTTTCTACACTTGTTGAGTTATGTACATTATATTCAGAACTTAAACTCAATATTGGATCTGTCTTGAATGAGATACTTAGATTACACAAAAGCATAAATGAATTGTTTGCAGTTTGCAAGTGTGAGTGATAGTGTGATCCTTTTATTTTTCTGATAGTTTGCTCATATGTTTATTGCATAAATATTTACAAGAACGAGGGCAAATATGCATATGTTTCTTATTTTCGTCAAGTTTATCTCGGGCATTTAATGTTTATCCTGCAAAATAAAGGATTTCAATTTCAGTTATGGAGAGGAGAATGGATGGAGGTGCAAACAAGATTTTGCGGACTTTGTATGGGTATTAGACCCGATAGATGGGACAAAAAGTTTTATCACTGGTACTGCACGATTTCACTCGTAATCTAACTACAAAGCTTTTCCTAACGCCTGACTAATAATAATGTCAAATGTACACAGGCAAGCCTTTGTTTGGAACACTAATTGCTTTACTCCATAAGGGTATACCGGTAAAGATGTTACCTACTTTCTGTATTCAGGAAGCTATGAGAGAAATCTAGTTCTTCTTTCGTCTTCTTTCTTTTTCTTTCTGACATATTATAAAGTGATAATATCTTGTGTTTTGCCAGATTCTTGGTATTATTGACCAGCCTGTGCTCAGAGAAAGATGGATTGGGCTAAGGGGGAAGAGAACTACGTTGAATGGACAGGAAATCTCTGTGCGCAGCTGTTCCCAACTCTCTAAAGCCTACCTGTACGTTGACCATTTTTCAGTTACCCTTTCAGTAATGTAGCTTGAAGAATCTCTACCCGGAAAGGAATTTCTTTTTCTTAAGCTAAAACCTAAATCATATCTTGAGGTTTTGGTGTAATTTTTTCAGTTACACCACTAGTCCACATTTATTTAGTGGGACTGCGGAAGTGGCCTTCGCTCGAGTAAGAAGTAAGGTATGTCCACATGCCATTGATATATATTAAAATATGTATAGTTCGTGGATTAGAAAACTGTATTGACAAGTATTACGTGTGTAAATATAGCCGTATCATCAGATGTCTATGTAATGCTTGTAACTCTGACCTGTTATCGGATGACTGTATGGACCAAAGCACACCCTACTAGAAGGATCAGCATACAAGTCAATTTATTTGTTATAGATGTTCTGCAACACATCTTTGGGAGTTGGTACTTACTAGTTTTGAGTTGTCTCTGTCCTGAAAGGAAAATTTTGAAACACAAGTGTCCAAGGTGGTCTGTCTTTCTATTTCTGTGTTGGATGTTGATGCAAACTTGCAGTTAACGTGATTCTTGCGTATGCACTTTTTTGACTTTTTCTTGCCACGCATCTCTACGATCATATGGATGCATATGAAAGGCAAACTCTGCTAGATATCCTTTCCCAGATTTTACTGCTTAAATCTCCGTTAAAGTCCAATCACAATTTTTCTTGTTAATATCACTTCATATCCTACACCGATATTCCACTTGTTCGGTTTTGCAGGTCAAAGTGCCACTGTATGGCTGTGATTGTTATGCCTATGCCCTCTTGGCCTCAGGTTTTGTAGACCTTGTCATCGAGTCAGGCCTCAAGGTGAGTTATGTTTTTTCGTGATGCATCCTCAATACACACAATTTCGGTACTGATTATCTTTTACTTGTCTCCCTGAGGGCGTGCTTGGATACAAATATATCCGCTCAAAATGAGTTTTTTTGGTTAATCACGGTTAATTTTGAAAAAAAATGGTATAGTTAGTTGTTAGTGAGATTTTGAGTTTATATTCAAATAATATTTAAAATAAAATAATTAAAGTTGATTTGATATAAAAGTAGGAGAGGGTGATGTGAAGTGATGATTAGACTACATTTATCAGCAACCCAACCTAATTATTAAAAAATATTTCTCTCTCATCCACTTACACAACTCAACCTTTCAACTCAAAATATCCCCAACCCAACTCAACCTAACATTTTTATTTTATTTTTATTTATTTAGAAATAATAATTGTGTTCCAAAACCTATTAAATTTAGTCTTTATTTATAGAGAATGAAAAAAAATATGAATTTTAATATTTTTTTACTATTTTTTTTAACACAAAAAAATACACTTATCCAATAGAAATGGGACAAGTGTCTCATTTCCAATACACAACTGTGACCTGGGTCACAGCACCTCCTGTNAGGATGGTCTTAGTTAATATTATGTGAGTGGATGAATAGTGAAGTTGAGTTAAAGTTGAGTTAGATTTTGAGTATATTGAGTATGAATTGAGTTTATTTATAAATAATCACACCCTTAGAAATTCAAAATGTTGCAATGGTCCATTAATATGTGTGGGTCAAAATACTGGGAATACCTCAGTTGCATATATACTACATTATCTAATGTGTGTAAAGATAATCTCGCGACTCGTTTGGTGAATCATAGAAGTTCTATGACCCTTTTTGTTTCGTTTTTTTTTGCCTTAAGCGTGTGATGAAATTAAAACTAACCCACACCATTTCTGTGTGATCTATATTGATGACCTGTTATTTACCCTTTTTCAGCCGTACGATATCCTTGCACTCATACCTGTGATTGAAGGTGCTGGCGGTGTAATTACCGATTGGAAAGGGCATCAACTTCATTGGGAGGCTTCTTCTAGATCACACGCTGCAAGTATGATATTAGGCCTAGTATTAATAAAATAAAATCAACAACTTTCAGAATTATAAATACCCCTCCTCTCCACAATTCTTCGTTTTTTTTTTTATTTTTATTTTTNTAACTAAGAAAACAACTAATTTAGGTGCAATTTACAACCATCGAGTTAAATTTCAATTAAATATTTAAGCTGAACAGTTTTTGACTCATTTGTCGAAATTCTATCTTCAGGTTTCAATGTAGTTGCAGCAGGGGACAAATTTGTCCATCAAGAAGCTATCGATACATTATCATGGAAGTGAGGAATCTATGAAATGAATTTCTTTCTTATATGGCCTCAGGTTGGTATTTTCAATTTAGTAGTAATTATAGGGAGAACAAAATCAAACAATTGAGGAGGCTTTCACCTGATGATGATATGACCATCTCCTCATAATTGATAATCCCATAACTTGAAAATGCTAATTTATGTACGCTTGTTTTGTATTCTTGCCATGCTCTCAGCACTATTTTCTGTTTTCTTATTATTATTTATTAAAAATTAACTCCTTGTGGAACTACATATCCCAAGTACTGATCAAGTTTCAAAAGTCATGCTGAAAATTCTTTTCAGTTGGAAGGAGTAAAATGATATATTGATATCAAACTACTGGGCTGAAGATGCCAAAGCTTCAATGGCTGTGGGGGTATTTTATTCTAAACCAAGCAGCAAGCACTAAAGCAATATATAACCAAACAACATAATTGGCTATTTGGCTTAAAAAATGAAAATTATTATTATTATTATTATTATTATTATTATTATTATTTCTTCCATATGCTTGTACTTGATGAAAGCCACATAACATGTTGGGTTACACTTGATAAGCACTTTCTTTGACAATTTGTGTTGCAAAAAACGTGAAAAAGGAAAGAACAGAAGGACCACCAATCAGAAGATACGTTACACTACTAACTACACCATCACGTTTGGACAAAATCCATGGTAACATAACCAATGCTCCTGTCAAAACACTACTAAGAACCCTAGAAAAAATAAATAAAAATGTTAAAAGTTACAAGCATCAAAAGAATCACTATCCTCAACCTCAACATCGAACTCAACCATGACTACATCATCACCATCAATCCCAACCGATTTTCTTTAACAGGATACTAAGCACACATTATGATATATGCATAATTCCAAACCCAAAAGTCAAAACAACTCAAAACACAAAGGTCATGTCCAATTCAATTGGTATTTATTCCAATATTTTCAAAACTTGCACCAAAAGCAAGAAGATGAACATCAAGAGAACCCAGATTCTAGATATCAAACATTGAAATTTTGAAAAACCAAAAACCAATACTAAACTTGAAACTCAGAGGCGTCACAATTCAAACTGAATACAAAATATCGATCAGGAAAAACCCATTTAATCGATCGCAAAAGGTTAACCAAAAAAAAAGTTTAATAAATAGAAAAGTCGCAAATTTGTCACGAATGAGCATTCGTAGAATCATCGACCGGATTCCATTGTCTATTGAAAAACCACATGGAATCGGCTTTTACGGCATATCCATCCTGATTTCGGTGCCAGCTGTAATACGCGTGAGTTCGGTTCTTGATTTCGAAGGTGGCATGGCCAAAGCTGGCTTCTCGGTAAGCAGAGTATGCGGGCTGAGGCTCTGTCATGCTGAAAAACCGAGTAAAGGTAAAAGATTGATTGCGTTCGAGTTTTATGGTTTACATAAGCTTAAATTGCCGGATTAAAATAAAAATAAAAATAAAAAATCCAAGTCTTACGTTGTGGCTAAACCTTCAATATTTCCTCCATCTCCAATGGTTATGTATACAGGGGCCGATTGGTCGCGCACCGGAGAGCAAAGCCTGTTCACGAGATTGTATGCAATGTTCGACACGCGTTCCTGAAAAATATAATCGTCCGGTAAGGAAAAGTGGACACATAATTTAGAACTAAAAGGTAAACTACACTTTTTTTTTTTTTTTAAACATTTTGTCATGTTGGTTTAACGTCATAGCAATTTTAGTCTCAATGTTTCAACATTTCGCCTTTTGGTTATGTGATTTAATATTTTGCGCAATTTCAAGTCCTAAATTGCAAATCCCAAATTCCCAAATTTTCGATTAACAATTTAAGTCCTATAATTTAAATTTTTGTAGCAATTTCAGTCATGACTGAATTTTAGGCAAAATATTAAATCAGAGGACCACACGTCGAAAAGTTGGAACATTGAGACTAAAATTATTATGGCGTTAAACCAACAGTGCTAAAAATGCATTTTTGTCTTTTTCAAAAAATCTCACCATTGAACAGAAAAAAGAACATTTGGAAAAGCTTACCGAACGTTCGTACGCATGAACATGGCCAGAAAATACGACATCGACTTTATATTGCACGAACCACGGCTCGTACATTACTCTCATTGTTTCTCCTTCCATAAAGTGATATTCGTAGCTATTGTACCATGGAGAATGCACGAGCACAATCAACCACGGTGTCTCGGTTCTGTTCACTTTAGGCAGCTCCTTTTCGAGCCACGAATATTGAGGTGTGTATTTGCCTAGAAAGTAAAACGAATTATCGCGAACGGATTTCAATTTTATTTCTTAGTTTTTTACTGTTCCGAAAATTCAGGGAAAATGATGAAAAAATCTTACCGTAAGCCGAATATGAAGACAATACTATGATGTAAGCAGAAGCTCTCTTGATAGAATACCAAAGAGGAGAAGTACTTTCTGATGCTTTATAAGGGACGTGATAACGGTGGGTAAACGGCTTGAAAGGATTGTTTTCGCCCTGCAAAGCAAACATTATTAAAAGCAACATAAAATTGAATGAAATGAAGGGTTTGATTGTTCAATAAAAACGAGCAATCAACTCAAAAAATAAATATATAAACGACAAATACAAGAGGCAACACCTCAAAAACAATGAAATACAATACGACCAGCACATAAAGATCAGTTCCATTCTCTTATTCAAACGAAACTATCAAAAAATGTAGAAAAATGTTCCGGCAAGAGTGTTATATTAATGGACAATGAAAAATTTTTACGGCACTCACGATTTCAGGAGCAAAATCTAGCTCGTGATTTCCAGCTGTCCAAATCCAGGGTTGATAAGCCACGCTTCTTTCGACAAACCTTGCCCATGTGTCCCATCTCACATTGTCGTGATTAGGATGATTATCGGCATAAGAAAGGTCCCCAACAAACAACACAGCTTGTCCCTTCACTGGGTTCTCCTCGTAATGTGTAAGCGTATTGTTGGAATCGTAAGTCTGACCAAGATCACCTACAAATGAAAACAATATCCATAGATGATATAAATTTCACCCTTAATTAACATCAAAAAACATGAAAGACCATAAAAATATGGCACCGAATGTATAATACTGAACAAAAGAACTATAGTGAAAACTCAGTTACCTATCAGACCAAATGTATACGGAACATCTGGGCCAACTGCTGGAGGCGTGGTGAACGAAAATGTTCGGCTCTTGTGCCCAGTACCAACTACATAGTAATATTTGGTATCATACTGAACAAAAGAAAAAAAAAAAAATTGATGTAAATAAAAAATTACCAATTCAATACAAAACATGACATATAGGTAACAAGAAACAAGTTTATGTTAAAGACTTAGTTTAAGTCAGTTTTTCTGTTTGGGTTTATGAAGCCATTCACATTTATTTATAAAACAAATAGCGTATTGACGACGTGTCCTAAAATAAGTACCCTATAGTTTATGTTTTTGTTTTTTAACAAAAAAAAAATAAAAATCTACCTTTAAGTTCCTGATGGTGCAGTGATGAATATAACCAGAGGTGTAATTGTAAAATTTGTAGGTTTTCACTTTCCCCTTTGCCTGTTTCTTGTGATTGCTGTTCTCAGCCCAATACTGGACTATGTTTGAGCCTGGCTCCTCTGCAGTTACCCATGATACAATCACTGCTTTTCCATCATGGTCTCCTTGAGTTATATGTACCTATAAAAATCCAATTAAAAAAAAAAGATCAACACATAATATTAATAAGGTACTTCTTAAACAGACATAAACAAAAAAATAATGTAAACAAAAATATAACATTTCATGATATAACTATTCATTTTTCAACAAAAAAATGCAATTTGACTTGAACAATAATTTGTGTTATTACTAATTAAGCATAAAAATCCAACTACCCAATATACTGAACGGTAGAAATTCTCATTTCAGAATAAAAATCTCTAAACTTTGTAAAAAGGTACAACACTCTATAAACATGGGTTGATCTAGACTTGGGGAGAAAACATCAAATTGAGCTTAATTAAGCAATAAATTATACAAAGACAAAAGCTAATCCATTATGCTTAATTAAGCAATAAAATACAAAGAAGGCAAAAGGATAATCAATTACTCGCTACAGTACAATCATAATTAGAAGAAATAAAGAAAGATTTACACATACAATTAAATCATTATTAAAAAGCGCACAAACCTGTTGAGGCGCATTATAGCCAGGAGGCACCTTAAATACGCCACTGTCCAGCGGCATATCAACGCTTCCCTCAACCTTCCTCACGAAGCTGCTCGTAATCCGCCCACTGCACAGAACCGCACCGTTCAGAACCGCAGCGGCCAGTGCGCAGAGCACGATCGCGGCTCCCGACGCGCCCATCCTCTCCAGTTCCTTAACCTGCGCCGACCACACTCCTGGGTGAAAACAAAGTCCTATAATTAAATTTTCTCGGCAAATGGGAAGGGATGAATAAATAGACCTGAAGAAGAATATTACCCTGAATTTACGCGGATTCAGTAGTTAAAGTTATTTTTAGTTACATTTTTTTGTTAATAGAATATACGCAAAATATACGAATTCGTATATGAAAATGGTCAACAGTTTTGTCCATGTACGGCGCTGCATTGGATTTGCATAACTCCACAGCTTGATTTGTGTGTTGTTAGTGTAAACACTAGTATTCGGCCTGTGCATTTGCACAGATATATAAATAAAATATTGCGTTTTATTTGTATGCATATAATGATTAATGATTTTTGCTAAATTTACAATTAAATGAGCTGAAATCTTTATTTTTTAAAAATACGTTTTTCATATTGGATGTAATGTATATTTTGGCATGTATCTTTTGTTGTGAATTATTTGTTATTTATTTAGGAATTTCAAATACGTTTTTTATTTCCAAAAGAAGTTAATTTAAATGTAACCACAACAATAACATCTACTCAAGTTAAATAGTCAACACATTATATGGTCAACCGCAAGTAAATAAAAAATTTAAAATAATTTTTGTAATTTTGAAGTGATTAGTGTTTTGATATCTAATAATTAAATGAGAGGTTAAATAAATAAGAAATAACAATTTTTCGATGAAAAAAACTATATTGCCACATAGGTATAATTTAATAAGTTTTATTAAATACTAATGAGCCAGCAATTATACATATATATATATATATATTTAGGGTAATGAGATTTGCAAAAAATATTGGATATTTAATATTTAGTTTTTATTACAGTTATGAAATGAGAAAGAATATGGCATAGTTGATTTGACCGACTATAAATAATATTTATTTTTTATGAGTGATGAGATTTGCAAAAAATATGAGATATTTAAATTTAATTATTATTAAAGTTATGATATAAGAAAAAAATATGGGATGTTGATGCTTGGAATTTATATAAAGAATTTTTTAAAATTTTGGATTCCCGCATCTTTTTTTCAGATTTTCGCCTCCTATTCAGATAATTTCGAAACAGTAATTATCTCAACTTTTGGAATTGTAATTTGATAATTATAATTAATTGTTTTAGTTGATCTTTAATTTTGTTATTTTTACAGGAATTGACCGGAGATGGAGCATCTGATTTTTTATTTTATTTTAAATTTATTTTTTTGGTTAGTTGTATTTGTTAATAATTAATTTTTTATTTATTTTCATTAATTTCGTTTAGTTTACTATGCATAGAAAAAATAATTTCGATTAAAAAAATAATTAATGAGAACTGTTGAGAGTAATTAATATGTTTAAAAAAATATGGAAACATTTTCATTTTCATTAACTCGTTATAATTGCAGAATTAATTGGTTGTCATTTTTAAAACACTCAACTTTTCAAGAAAATTGAGTTGTTTTTAATAAAGAAAATAAAAAATAAAAACAAATGAAATGTAACGGAAATTGGCGGGAAAATGCCACCTAGGTATAATTTATGAGGTTTAATTAAATGCAGAAGAGCTAGTAATTATATATATATAGATTATTGGTAATTTAATAGACTTTTTTGAGTTTTGACCGAGGATTTGAGATATGAGGAGAAAAAGGTAATTTTCGTGTATACTTTTTGTGTGGATTTGGATGCAATTAAAGGATAGAAAGTGAGGAGTCCGTGAGAAACGACAAGATATTTTGTCAATAATGGGATAATGATGATATAGCGTGAATTGACCATAATAATTTGAATGAAATGTTTTGGAGATTTTTGTTTTTTCATTGAATTGAAATAAATAATTATATAGTTTTTACAAACCTTATTTCGAATAAGTTATTTGCTATTAGGAGATTAACATAACATACAATACATGATAAATATAAAAATGAAAAGATTCCTTTCAACTTAACGGTCAGTGTTGTGTATAATTTTTTATGTTTGGGTTAACACACTATATAGGTCTCTTCATGAAAGATAATAACAATATTTTCGTTAAATATAATATTTTTTTTATGTATGTAACGTAATGTCAAATTAAAAATCATAAAAATATTTGATTGTATATATTGTATATGAAAAACTTAATAAAAAAATGAAATGTATTGACGTCTAATTTAAATTTAAATTAGATAAGAGGNCTAGGGAGAGAGATTGCTATAAAAATTCATTGAGAATAAATTATATTTTCCTATTTATGCCCACAGTAAGAGTGAGTTAAAAAGTGAGAGAGGAGAAGATTTTCAATTGAGACTTTAATAATATAACAAATTTTTAATAAAATAAAAACTTTATGGTGTGCATCAACTCTAATTGAAAATAGTATTGAAATGTTATGATATGATTTAAAAATATATTATCTATTGACAAACTTCATGTATCACACTAGTTAAATAATTTAAAAGTTATTTTGATTCTAAATAAATTTATTAATCGAACGTAGGTATTAGCCGTAGAGTGCGTTCAACTGTGTTAGAACACGGAATGTTTATAGATTTTCAAATTGTGTTGCAACACCAGAATAAGTTTAAATAGCTGAAGCACAAACAAGAGATTAAAAAACTTTTCGGGAGCGTCCCACTACCCCTCAAAGTTCTTTCATTAATAGATCGATTGTGTACTCGTGTATAGTTTGGACTTATACAACTAGAACTCCCTTCTAGCCTAACTAACACTATACTCGACCCTGTCAACTACTTCTCTGGCCACGTCCCGTAGATTTTACACACTCGAATCCCTCAAGAAGACCCAGTACTTAATCCCAAAGTACTAAAACAATGTTTCTGAAGAAAATATGAAAACTAAAAGAAAAACAACTTCAATTCTTCGATAGTGTAAGAACACCGAAGAGCTGAACTGCGAAATGAAATCAACAAAAAACTTGAACTCTCAATCGAATGTTGAAATAAAGTGTGAATAATAATAGTCTCAGCAACCTTCGATTGATCTTCAAGATGGGTATGTGAAGACTCCTTAGGCCTGAAGTCTTCTCCAGACAACATTCCTTCTCTTTGTGATTTCCTTCCAAAACTTTAGGTTCAAACATGGTAAGCAGATATTGCCTCTTCTCTCTTCCTTTGATCTTCTTAGTTCTTACCATCCTTGTTGCCTTTCATCTCCATGCACACGCACTACAAAAAATTTGTTATATTTCAACGGAAAATCTTACGATAATATATTCCAATGGGAATTCCAACGAATATTCCAATGGTATAGCTTCCGTTGAAATGAGTCCAACGGAAATTCTAACGAAAATATTGCATTGGAATGACTTTTCTATTGGAATTTTAGATGGAATTTGATGATTCCAACGACTATTTTTCCAACGGTTTTTTACCGTTGGAATATGCAATTTCCGTTGAAATTTTTATTTCCACCTCCGTTGGAAAATCTACTGTTGAAACTGTCAAAATCCAACGAAAATTCTAATGAAAAACTCATTCCATCGGAATATTTTTGTTGGAATTTTCGTTAGAATTCCATTAAATAAATTTGTATTGGAACTTTCCGTTGAAATTTCATCATTTTGTTGTAGTGACGTCCGGAAATATACAAAACACAAAATAAAATCAAGCAAGATCTTTCCAATGTACATAACATAATAGAAACCGAACTATATATAAATATAAATAGATAAATGAAGATCTTCCCCTAAAAATTCCTTTTGCTTGTAGGATTGTATCTTCAATGTATTATTTTTTAACTTAATGCCAAAAATAAATATTTCAATTAAAATTAAAATGTTTTTTTTTTTTCAATTTTTGATATATTATTTAATTCAATACACTTTATTTATGAGTTCATTTAGAAATCCTCAAATCCATCTAAAGCACTGAAAAGTCATCCCTATCGGTTATCGAGCATGGTGGGCGCTGGCATGCATGGTCCAATATCTGTCAATAAAGTGAAGATCTATATTATTTTTTTCGCATATTCCTTTTTTTTTTTTCGGTCCACTGGAATATTTATTGTATTCACAATAAAACCAAAAGTGAGCATTTCCGTCAGATCAGATGTCGCAGTCGCAAAGTACTCTTCACTAACAACATTATCAATTTATCAGAGATTTGCAATTTTTTCTCTTATAAGACATTAATGACTAATGGAATAATTGGTACGAAGGAATGACATGAGAATGAGAATGAAATGATCATTTTTTTACTCATTCCTTATTCTATGATTGGTATATTTTTTAGAAAAGAATGACCATGAATGACAAAATTCATCTCAATGGGATTAATCATTCCATAGTTAATGGAAAGTTTTCTCATTCCCATGTGTGTAGGAATCAATTTTTCAAAAAATAAAATTAACAAATAATAATAAAATATAAATATATAATATATATTATAAATCATGATTAAAATATATTAAATAGAATTATTTAAAAAATAAAATTCAAATAAAAAAATTGAAAACTTACTTTTATTTATTGTTTAATTAGATATATTAAATACTTATATAAAAATAAAACTAAAAAAAGTATTTATATATAATTTAAAAATATATTATTTTATTTTTATACATCATATTTATTATATATTTATTCATAAAGTGAATTATAACATAAAAAATTATATTCGGCAACATATATTTATAGGGGTTTATATAATGATGTATTTATATTAGTTAATATGTATATGAATACACAATTCAATAATTTATGATATAATATATATGAGCGTAACAATACA
Organism: Striga asiatica; assembly: GCA_008636005.1. Classification (NCBI taxonomy): domain Eukaryota; kingdom Viridiplantae; phylum Streptophyta; class Magnoliopsida; order Lamiales; family Orobanchaceae; genus Striga; species Striga asiatica. The sequence goes on from BKCP01006294.1 coordinate 1,659,583, forward strand.
AAATTTATTTATTAAAATATAGTATATCTTTTTAAGAAATAAAATAATTTTATTATTATCCTAAATAAAAATTTACATTAATATAAATATTTTATTTTTCTATAAAATAGTGATAAATGATAATAAAAAATGAGAATGTCATTCCATTCATGTCTTATTCCTTCTACATATCAAACGCATCAATGACAAACTTGTTTCATTCATTTTCCATAATCATTTTATTCTTCAATTCATTCCATTCTTACGAAATTCCATTATATTATACCAATCATGCCATAAAGTCAAGTAGGATTTGGAGCTTTATTTACTATAATTGAAAACTAATAACATACGTGTATAGTAAATAATATAAAAGTTTATCACACGCCAATGGCATTACATACACATAACCATTATAAAGAAGTTAAACCAAACGAACTGCTACTTCGTTTAAAACTTGTTTAGGTATCAGATCGAGTGTTAAGACTAAAAACTATGAGTCTTTATATAATTTTTATAATCCAGCTCATAGCTCATTAATGAGCTTGTTTATCTTAACGATAAGAACTCAAACTTGATTCAGTGAAAGCTCGAACCTAAGCTCGAGTATCAAGAACTCAACCCGATAAGCTTCCTACTTAGGGTGCATTCGAATATATAAATAAAAAAATACACTATTAATTCATCT
>BKCP01006294.1:1661051-1695078 GCA_008636005.1 Striga asiatica
AAAAGTGAGCGAAAGAGCAAATATTTTTTTTCCTCAAAAATTGTAAATAAAATGAGATAAACATAATAACTAAATTTAATGTGAAATAAAATAATGAATATAAGTTATTGATAGTTAAGATTATTGAGTTGATGAATAGTAAAGTTTATTGAAAATTATGTTACAATTTTTATTTTTATTTTTTAGTTGAATTGATAAGATTGAGATTAAAAAGGGTCGAAATAAAAAATAGTAAATATGAGATAAGCAATGTTCACCAAGATCCTTACCAGAATGTCCAGCGCTTCGTTCGTTGGGTCGATTACATTGAGGTCAACTGCAGAGCCGGAGACTATCCTATGCTGCCTCTTACCCGCTAGTGCTATAAAATGAAAAATTCTTAGGGCCATAATATATAAAATTACAGTCTCATTACCAGAAATATCCCCCTACATGAAATTGAACATAACTTTTATCCAATTTCCCAATGAGGCAAAGATTTCTTTTATAACAGAAATGGTTTATATATATATATATATATATATATATATATTTAATATGTGTATATATGGTAATTAGAACCTAAAATATTTGATATAAAAATTAATAATTTTTATCCAAATCATATCACAAAGCATAATATTTTGTCATGTAAGACTACGAAGCGTGTGAAGCTGCCACTTAGACTCAAGGCATTCTGAAATTATATATAAGAGAGATTACGCAGTGCTACGTACGCCTCCCCACACTAACTTGACCCGTAATACAAAGATTCCGACTCTATAGCAGTTATCGATTGGGGGAAATCTACCACCATAGCCAAAATCAAAGGGTCGAGCCGTCGACTTTGAATTATTAAAGGCCTAAGTTGGAATTTTAAAATTGGATACCTTAAAAAAAAAGTTATTACAACTATTATTACTTGGGGGAAAATGATCGCTTTTAATAACACAAAACAATCTCCCTTTTGGACGGGGCAATAAGGTTCTGTTTTAATAAATATAAAATAATCACATTCCTGAACGATCACAGACTAACATAATTATTTTTTTGAATAAACGAATATCCTTTCAACGTTTATTTACTCAACCTAGTACACAACACTACCAATATTTTTACTTTTGCTTACAAATACAAAGATACATATATGCATGATAAGCTGCATAATAACTAAGATAATAGGGGATAAATAAATAAATTACACGTGGTAGCATAAATTTAGGAAATGCAGCACTCACACGTAAGCTTATTGTGACAATATGATGTGAGGGAAGGCAAAAAGAACTACCTCGATTCCAGACGTAGAACACAATGTATGCATTTGCTGCCTCCTCTCTATGCATGGGAAAAATATAACCGTTCGATCTTTTTATTATATAGTGTAAAAAGCTCGGCTCATTCCTCTTCATGATCGAGCAAAGCAAATGTGAATGGATAAAACTTGTACCCATCTCCTTCGTAAAACTTGTTCTGGAACTCAACCCAGTGAAGCCTTAATGCGTGCAAGAAGGCACTCAAAGTTTCCATTACCAGCAAAACTCCAACAGTCGCAAAAATGAAGATGATGATGCCAATGATAAGGATAACTACATTGTTGTACCTGTATACAGGACGTTCGATCGTGTTTTTTTGGTCCACTGAAAAGCATATATATATATACAAGTCGAGTGAAGATTTAGAAGAAATGGTTCAAACTTACCCCCAAGCAAGAAGAAGAACCTTTTCGTAGAATACACTGGATAACTCGGAGTGGGCAAGGCTGAGAGATTGAACGATTTAGAGAAGTGATTTAGAAAAAAATAAATAAATAAGCATCTTCAAGAATCTATGCTTGCTTCCACTTATGCAATGACAAAAGTTCAAAGAGTATAGTAATAAATCTGATGCTCTAAGATTGAATTTAGTATGCTCAGCATAATGCGAATTTGAGAAGGCATATATACCTGAGAGCCCATAAACGAAGATAAGAAGCAGTATTTGAAACTGCCCCAAGCACAAATTCAATTGTGTGTATGAGCTGATGCACAAAAACTTCACTGAATTCAAATTCCTCGTGACTATGGGAATTGTCATTTGCTTCAGACAACAAAGACTCGTCTGTATTTGCAAGGGGTTCATAAGACTCTCCATGGTGCCTCTGAAAAATCAGAGGCGAAATCAAAGCAGGCAAATACAAGATATGTTATATACTAATATACAAGATACGCCTATCACAAAAAGTAACCTAATTACAAAGACCTCCAGTTAATTTCGATATTATATACCACCACCACCCCAGAAAGGGAAAAAAAAAAAATCTTTTGAAACAATGAAATTTAAAAATGAAACAAATGTATTTTGGTGATTGTAGTTTTGAATGATAATTCGAAAGTTCTGCAATTAGGTAAAATCTCTTTGAAAATGCATACATACATTGTGTTGCATCTTCAGAAGGAAGGGCTTTGGAAGCAGCATCCATGGGACAGAGACAAGGGCCAGCAGTAATAACACAAGCTGTAGGCATGAAAACTTGCATTAATCTGGAAAGCTAACATTTGCATAGGCAATTAAAAAATAAAAATAAAAATATAAATAAAAATATAAATAAAAATAATAATAATAATAATAATAATAATAATAATAATAATACTACTTCTCCATCAACTACTCACCTGAGCCATCTTTTGACCAGGGAAAAGCTGGTTTTCACCAAGCTCATCAGTTGGACTCAGGAACATGTAGATCATAACATGGTACAAATCAGCTTTTGATCCAGTGCACCATTTAATGATAATAAGAACAGAAAGGTAGCCAAACAGGGCATTCAGAAATATCATCTGTGGAATAAACTGGAACCTGGAAGAGATAATAGCAGCACATAAGAATTATGATGTTGTGAGTAGACGGTATAACAATTGTAAACAGAAAGGTATTTCTAAATGCAAGTAACCAAATGTTCCATTTGGATTGAGGGATCGGAAATCGGAATGTACAAATTTCATGGATTTTCACTTACCTTTAATTTGTGAAATCTCAAGTTCAAACAAATAATATAAATTTTTCGCAAATGTTTTAGCAAACAGTACAAAATCTAGTAAATTATATTTTGCAAGTGTAGTGTGACGTGTAGTGACTACTTGTGTAATTGCACATGAAGTATGTATGTCAAAGCCAAAGGGCTATGTTTGAGAAAGAGTCCCACACCAAAAAAAAACAAGGAACTTAAATTCAGAAGCCTTTCTGACATCCATTGATTTCAATTTCTTAGCTAAACATGGGATTCGATGAGGGACTTCAAAATCCCTCCTCAAGTCTATCACAGTCCAAATGAAGACTAAGTCTACCGGTAGCCTATCAGAACGGAAAGTATGGAAACTTCAACTTACCATATATTTATGTTATTCTTGAAGAACCGGGCATTAAAATAACTCAATATTATTCCCAGGTTCATCTGAGCAACTCCAAGTAGGATTGACATTTTCATTTTTAGCGAGTTAAGGAATGGAAGCTCACTGCGTGTACCATGCCATGCAGGATCCACTCCAAATGGGTACGTGTCACGTGCCTTGATCAAGCCCACAGTAGTAGCATCCCTGCAGTATACAAAGAGTTCAACAGAAAAAAAGAAAAAAAAAAAAAAAAATNAAAAAAAAAAAAAAAACCATGAAAACCATATTCAAAGGTTGAGGGTATATTATGTACCTGCAATCTGGATCACGACATACATATGCTGAACGAGCAAACAATTCAAACGGCACGGAGAAAAACTCATTATAGATCAACCCGGTGTAAATTGAGAATAGGGCCATCAACAGGATTACATAACGTCCTCCAAACGTCATTTCCATGATGTCACAAAGTTTCTGTGTTCAAAGAGACAAACTTAATCATAGGGAGATGATGAGCCAAAACCTTCAGGGAATGGCTACCAAGAAACTGTAAAGAAGGCAAAATTATAGCAAGTGAATTGTTACATTCAATAGGAGATTCGCAAAGCACAAAAGAATGATTCAACATATATAAAACACTCACAGCTGCTAATAAACTGGTTAAAAAACAGAACGAACTTGTAGAAATTACCTGGCTGGAGAGCTTTTTCTCCCTAACAATAAAAAACAATGTAGCAAGCAGAAGGCATATGCCATGTCCCCAGTCTCCAAACATGACAGCGAAAAGAAATGGGAATGTGACAATGGTGAATACACCAGGGTTTGCTTCTTGGTACTTAGCCACTCTGCCATGAAGACAATTACATCACATGATTTGATTTTCTCGGTGTCAAGGCAATCTTTTAAAGTGAATTAACTATTACGCTTCGTAGCATCTTCAAGGGGTTAATCACATGTCTCATAACTCACCCATAAGCATCAACTATCTCTTGGAAAGCTGAAGTGAATTTGTTAGTTCTAAAATAAGTTGGTGGCATCTCACGCGTATGCAGTACTTGAAATATTGCATCAACCTGTGAGTTGGAGTCGAGGGTTGCCCGGTGTAAGGAATCCTGGATCTGCAATGAGGAAAGTTTTACAAATGTTTGAATTACGCATGACTCAATTTGTTGAAAAAGATGCTCGAAAATAACCTAAACAAGGACATCAAAATTACAATATAACAAAACATTTACCTCATTGGTCGCAAAAACAGGGCTCCACCCTTCTGCCACAAGGCATTTCTTGGTGACATCAATGCTGAGCATATTCAGGGTATGGTAAATGGCTTTCTCCTTCCTCACCTTTAGCAACACACATATCAAAAATGCATTTTATTGAAGAGAAGACAGATCCGTAAATTCGAAGGAGCATAAAACGATGATGATTACATGATGAGAAAAGAGAATAGTATTGCAATAGCAAGAACTCAGATACAGTTAAGCAACACACCAAGAAGTTCCACTGCTCAAATTGTTCGCCAATACTTTGTAGTAAATTACTGCGGTGAACAAGTCCTGCATCTATCGTAGTCTTCAGCTCTGACAGTCTCCCAGAAACCTGAAATAGTGGAAAATAAGGTGCAAAATTAAATTATTGTTCTTTGCCTATTCTTAATCATAAATGAGTAATAGTTACCTCGGTGATCATTTGAGATTGCTTGCCCAGGTCCTCACTAAAAGAGTAACGATTTGCTCCAAAAGCTTCGCATATTTTGAGGATTTTGTTTTTTGCTCTTTCTCCAGAAAAGAAGACTACAAATACATTCTTCTCAACCTATATCGCAAGAACCATTTATAAGTCCTTGTATTGTGCTAGTGGTTCAAATAACAAGGACTAAATAAAAAAAGAAATTGCATACACCTCGCTTCAACAAGCTTTCACAGCACATCTCAGCAATTAGCATGTATAACAATACATGTTAGACACAAACCTTTTCTCCAGATACAGGATCAATGACTGGCTGATCCACCGTATCCTGTTTCATAAACACATTACCCCTGGTAGCTCGGAACAAAATTCTCTCAAATGCCATTGACTTGTCCCTGGGGACTAGTCCTGTAATAAATCCCAGCTTGACTTGCTTGGAAGGATCAATTGTAGCTCCCTAGAAACAAAAGATCATTCAATTAAACTATTCCAACGGACTACCACCATCTTAAAAAATGGTCAAATGCAACAGTAAAAACCTGCTCAGACAGCAATGGAGTTTCCAAGGAATCCTCACCACTCTGATTTGATGAGTATTCCCTTTGATTAGCCTCAGCGCTGCTAAGGGCAGATTGAAAAAATTCACCAGCCTGAAGAGGTGAACAGCTATCATGTCAGCATGTAATCACGAGCTTAGAAAAGTTTTTGTCTTTACTCTTTAAAAGATTAGTTCCAAACAATAGAAAACAGAATTCTCCCGTTCTAATCATGGAGATGCAGTGAGGATAAATCCTTAGCAATTACAGGGAATTTTTAATAAATATATAATTTCAGCTGGCTACTTTCTGGGCAAAGTTTGTCATATTATTCTAGCCCACAATGAATATATCTAATGTAAATATTAGGTATCATAACTGTGGAAAGGAAGACCCAAGAAAACAAAAGGCGTCAACAGTGTACTACATCTAGTTAGGCATGAGTTTCAGTAAGGTTGAGGTTAAGAAACCATTGTTTAAATGCATTTTGAGTTACCAAATCTTCAGTAAATATCAAGACACTTCCTCAAATGACAAGTCCATTAAATCTTTCACATTTTTTGCTACCAATATTAAATTTGTCCATGGTTCCTGCGCTAAGTAACACATATAACAAAATATGGATATGAAATTATGGATAAATGGATAAGTGCATGCCTTCAGTAGTACAAGCTTGTATTCCGCTAGTTCATTGTAGGAGCGCTGCAACTTTTCCCCATTAGCATTTATTTCAACTAATTCTGCCTCGAGGTCTCCAAGTTTAACCTGAAAATGGAAATGGCATGGGACTCAAGGTTCACATTTAAATGATGGAACTTAGATACAGAATGGAAAAGGTACCTCCAGGTCATCAAAACTGGCAGCTGCTTGTGCCTCAAACCTTGCTGCTGGTGGTAACCCTGCTTTTGACATCTGGTCCAGGAAAAATCTTAATTTTCGCGCCATTTCTCCACATCTTTTAATCTTTAAGAAAGACAAAAGAAACAATACTTTAGCAACTTCTGTAGTAGAAATATATATGATATGGAAAAACACACCAAGTTCTTACATAAAGGTAATAAGTTCTCAACTACAACCCATAAGAACTGAAACATTGACTATATAAACTTCAGAAGCCAAAAAATGGATAGCATACAACCATTGTATGTGAGGAGAAAAGGTTGCTCACAAATAAACAATAATGTAGACCTATTCAAACAAAAAAGGATACAATTATGTAAATATGATATCCTACTATTTCTAGTTGCATGCTAACTAACTAGCAATAATGTTCAATTCTATAAACACGCTTCACGCTTCGTAGCCATAATGTTATAATGCAGTACTTGAGTAGAAATCCAAATTACATCAATAAAATGGATGCAGGTCAGAAATTACCTGAATAGCATATGTTCGCTGAAATGGGCTTTTTTCTGCATTCAACTGAGAGAAGAAAGAAAATCAGAAGTCAGACCATTCAGCAAGAAAGTAGTAACTCAAAGCTCCCCAAAGACAAAGGTCGTAATTCAATTTTCATCATCGTTGACAACAGAAGCAGTCCCATGAATTCATAAGTGATACTAAGCCAATCTCTCACAAAATTAATGAAAAGTAAAAGCATGCAGCATATCACGTACTTCCCCTTCATAATACAAGTAGAAAAGGCAAGCAAAAAAACCCACTTTCCGTATTTTTATGCATTCAGTTTGGCTCATTGATGAGAGTCTTAAAACATTGGGCTCTCTAAGTAGCTTACTTTTCTTTAAATGGAAAATTGTATCCTTACACGCGTAAATCGTTTTCCGAATCCATCTGCAATAAAAGACCCAGTCCAGACTCCAGAGATAACTTCTATGCTAGAATACCCATGTGTTACATCACCTTCAAGTAATACAGATGAGTTTCCATCAACCACTTTAAGCAAGCCAATTCACATTCTTCGCCCGCATTCCAGAATGATCATACAACTTCACCATACCAATCGTTCAAACAATTACACAACAAGGCAACCACTAAAACCCCTGCTCACCATACTATAACTAAAACAAGTTCAACAATTGTTCTGCAAAGTTCCAACGAAATACATAGTAGCTCCACAATTCCAGGGGGACAGGATGTCAGTGCTTTGGCTCAGCAACCATGACTCCAATATCAACAGTATGGAATAGGGACACAATAGTTTTTAGGATACGTGGCTCTAATTTTATATGTTTGTAGATACACCACAAGAAAATAAATGACATTGCCACAACACCCTATAATGAATATATCACGAATGCTGCAATTAGTGTCCATTGATTACAACCATTAACATCTCTCTAGGAAACAATTATCGTGGTTTTATCAATAAATTACAAGATAATCTCCACTTATACATTCATACATAGAACAACCAATCAGGCAAGTCCCCAGATACGGTGCCTTATGAAATGAAATTACTGCCACACCAATTTCACCACTGCAATAATTAAGAGCAGCAAAAAAAGCACACGTCACCACCTTTCTACAACATCATCCCAATTCTCATTTATACATACTTTCCGTTCACTGCATAAAATTTACTCAAGCACACACCAAACAAACTATTTCAATCAACTCATACAGCAACCCAAGCTTACGAATATTGATTTTAAAAGGCGTCATCTCTTCTTCTGACAACATCAACCAAACTATCCCAATCAGCTCATACAACAACCCAAGCCAACAAACATCGATCTAAAAAGCCTTCATCTCTTCTTCTAAACAACGTCAACCAAATTAAGTCCTCGCCAATCACTAAAGACGAAAAGTTACCCAACCTCTGGGCAATAAAATAAAAACCAAAGCCCTAGCCACATAACATTACCGGAAAAAAGAAAAACCCAAACAACGGCAAATAAAAACGATGAAAGAATCAAAACAAACGAGGTAAACAGAAAACAAAAGAGAAAGAATCACTGACGTCTTTGAATTGGATAAGGCCGAGGTCACCGAGATAAGAAACGGCGAGATGAGCAGACTCGATGGGGATAATGAGTTGAACGAGTTGCATAGGCTCCGAGCGCATCAGATCCATCGGAGGACAGCATCCCCTCCGCCGGTCTCCCATATTTCACCGTTGGATTGAGTCACCAGCTCCTCTCTCTGTGATTTTCTCTTTCTATGAATCGTCGAGAGGTTAACCTCCTGCAAAATTCTTGCCTATGGTGATTGGTGACTGGTGAGATAATAATGATCGAAAAAAGATGGATGAGGACACGACACACGAGTGTCAAGGGAGAGAAGGGCCTGGGTTCTAGTTTTATTTTTATTTTTTTAATCGAGAGGTATTTTATTTTTTATTTATATCCACGTATTCACGTGTTCTTCAGCAGCGAGTTAGATGATGCTTGGATATAAAAATTTTTGGATTTGTTTGGATTTTTTTGGTTTGGTTTGGTTTGGTTAGTTTTGAAAAAGGTGGTATAGTTAGTTATTAGTGGTATATTAAAATAATATTTAAAATAAAATAATTAAAATTAATTTAATATAAAAGTATGAGAGAAATTATTTGAAGTGATAGTTAGTTAAAATTATGTGAGAGGATGAATAGTGAATTAAGGTTGATGTGATGTGTAAGAATGATTGGTTGATATTATTTAATTATATTAATAATATTAATATTAGTTGAGTTGAGTTAAAGTTGAGTTAAAAAAAGTGGTTGAGTTAATGTTTCACCGAATTTTATTTTCATTCTCCTATTATTTTCTTTTCGGATATTTCTTAATAAATCCCTAACTCACATTTCAACTTACTTCTCAATCCCTATCACTTTAAATCTTCCTCTTCACTCCCTAATATAAATTTATCTTTCCTCTCAACTCCCCGTATAAATACTAATACTATTATTATTGATTTATTTTACTGATAATTTATTAGTCTCTTTCTTTACTCTCTCTTTTTGCATCTCCCTCTCTTCAACGAACACGATTATCTCTCTCTTCGTGCATCTTGCCGCCGGCAAACTCACTATCTCCGTCGCCGACGGCTTGCTCAAAATTAACATCGGATTCTTCGCGCAAAATTAGGGAACCCATGTCGTCGTTATTCCCCCAATTAATTTTAATTTCGACCTAATTTTGTGTAATTCTGCTCTCTCTCTTTATCTGTATTTCATAGTTTTGGGTCACTGAGAGAATAGGATTATGTGGGCGCCCTGTGATTGTGCTTGATTTGTGATTTGGATTATGTTTGATTATGGGCTGTGTTTTTTTNATCTAATTTGAGACTTTAATGTTCATGTTAATCTGTTCTCTCTTGATCTCGATCAATCTATTTCTCTGTTCAATTAATTTGGATGGTTGGAAGAGGAAACAAAAATTGAAATCGTTTTTCCCTAGCAGCCTGAGCTTGATCTCCTTAGTAATGGCGACTGTGAAAACCGTCAAGGATGTCTCTCCGCACAAGTTCGTCAAATCCTACGCCTCCCACATCAAGCGCTTGGGGAAGGTGAGAACGTTTTTGCCTATACTAGCACTGTTATCTGTTTTTCATTTCAATTTTTTTTCTTCTCTTAGTCATCTCAAGTGAATGCGTGTTTTTTGAAAAAGGGTATGTATTTTGAGGTGGGACTTGTGAAAAGTCTTAATTTTTGGGGCGTCCCGAGTGAAGAAGATTTATTGTTTGTGTTATTGGTTTTTCGGTTGTTTGATTCTTGGCATTGTTCGTAGTAAATGATTTTTGATGATGTAGTTTTACTTCGTTGATGATTTTACAATTGCTTGTCTAGAGCCTGTTTTATTATTTGCTTGTAATGTAATGATTAGAACTAATACATAGAGCACAAACAGAAAAATAAAAGAATTTAAGGTCTATTTGGTTAAGAACGTTTTCTTTGTTAATTAGATACAGATTGGATAATAATAATAATAATGTAACGAGAAATTGTAAATGGTGTAGTCGAACCTGGAGAGAAATCTAGGAGACGTCTGCAAATTAACTATGAGGCATGTAGATAATTTAGATATAGCTAAATGGTATATACCGTGCAATATTCTTAAATTATTATCATTAATTGCCAATTGAGTTGCAGAAGTATTAGCATTACACGTGTTCTACATCCCCTGCATGCCTCACTCGAAATTTGCTACAGTATTTGTATATTTTGTTTTATTAAGATTGTACAAAATTCTAGAGTCAACCGTATGAATTGATATATTATTATATGTATACACCACATAATATTTAGTCTAATTAAACGTTTTGATATACAATTTATATTGTGGAACTGATTTGTCTCTGTGAGATTATTGATGATTGGATTTTGAATCACTAAGATTAGTTATCATATTGTCTTAATTAAGTTCAGTTAATGGCAGTTATGGTTCATGTTTTCTTCTCTGTTAATGAAGATCTTTATCTGGTTTGTATTATTCTACCCCCACAAGGTGTTTTGTGCACGGAAAGGTAGTTCACATGAGTTCCCCTAAGCTATTTCGCTTACTTATTTTATTTATTATTTCACGATCAATAGATAGAGCTGCCAGACTAGACTGATTTGGTAAAAACTGATGTCCTCAAAGAGCTTGCGCCATATGATCCTGATTGGTACTACATAAGGGCTGCTTCCATGGCTCGAAAGATCTAAATGTTGTGGTTGGTCTGTTGTGTATGGTTTGTGGATAATCGATTTTGGATGATGGGGTTTTAAATTTTTTGGTTTTGTTTGAATTTTTTTGTTTGGTAAAATGGTACCTGTTTTAGCTAAAATAGTACCGCATCGTCTTCTACGTGGTACCTCTTTGTGTTCGATTAGTAGCTACTTTTGTGAAGGAAAAAAAACGATTTTGTAAAACAATACCAGTTTTACAACAAATAGTACCACCTTTTATTCTATTCAATATCAGTTATTGATCAATTAGTACCTACTTTGTAGAAAGAACAAAAAATTGATTACTTTAAATTTTACCTATATGTTTTTAAGTTCCACTATTTTTCAACCAAATCACGCGTGAACGATCCATTTAGTATACTAATTAATAATTCTACCTATATTAATTAATATTTTTCAACCAACTCCGACGAACATAAAAAATAACGAATCTCGTAAAATGGTACACGTTTTTCAACAAATAATACCACTCCTTCTATGTAGTACTGATTATTGACGAATTAGTACCTACTTTGTAGAAAGAATAAAAAATGGATTACTTCCAATTTGGTCAACATTTGCAATATTAGTACCAGACCTAGAGTAAGATAATACCGCAATTATGGTGTTATAGTATCAGATATCGGGTCTTCCGTAGCAACTCTGATGAACGTAAAAAAAACCGATTTTGGTAAAATAGTACCTGTTTTGAAGCAAATAATACCACTTTTTTTCTGCGCAGTACCAGTTATTGATCAATTAGTACCAACTTTTGGTCAACGAAAATGGATTATTCAATTGTGGTCAATATTTGCAATAATTGGTACCAGACCTACAGTAAGATAGTTCCATCTTTCGGTGTTTTAGTACCAGATATTGGGTCTTTAGTACCACTTTAGTGAACACATAAAAACACCGAATTTCGGTATCAAATAATGTTTATATGACCAATAATCACTCTCATATTATTTCCTATGAGATTTAAAATGTTTTAAATTGAGTTTAATCATAAAATAGTCACGAACTCGACACACTAATGAATAATCACTACTAATACACTTCATTTCATTGAATGAAACACTTCATCTCATAGAATCATCATGCATGACTACTCGAAAGTCTACCTATATGTTTATCTTCCACTATTTTTCATCCAAATCATGCGTGAACGATCCACATGTCATGGTAGACATGTAGGATTAGAGAAATCACGATTCTTAAAATAGTACCTGTTTTAGCCAATATAGTACCGCATCTTCTTCTACGTGGTACCGGTTATTGATCAATTAGTACCAACTTTTAGTCAACAAAAATGGATTATTCAATTGTGGTCAACATTTGCAATAATTGATACCGAACCTAGAGTAAGATAGTACCATCTTTCGGTGTTGTAGTACAAAATATTTGGTCTTTAGTGTCATTTGTAATGAACACATAAACCACCGAATTTCGGTCTCAAATGATGTTTATATGACCAATAATCACTCTCACATTATTTTCTATGAGATTTAAAATATTTTAAATTGAGTTTAATTGTAAAACGGTCATGAACTCGACAAACTAATGAAAAATCACTATTAATACACTTCATTTCATTGAATGACACACTTCATCTCATAGAATCATCATACATGATTACTCAAAATTCTACCTATATGTTTTAACTTCCACTATTTTTCATCCGAATCACGCGTGAACAATCCATGTGTCATGGTAGACATGAAGGATTAGAGAAATCATGATTCTCAAAATAGTACCTGTATTAACCAATATAGTACTGCATATTCTTCTACGCGGTACTGGTTTTTGATCGATTAGTACCAACTTTTGGTCAATGAAAATAGATTATTCAATTGTAGTTAACATTTGCAATAATTGGTACCAGACCTAGAGTAAGGCAGTGCCATCGTTTAGTGTTTTAGTACCAAATACTGGGTCTTTATTACCACTCGTAATGAACACATAAAAACAACGAATTTCGGTCTCAAATGATGTTCATATGACCAATAATCACTCTCACATTATTTTCTATGAGATTTAAAATGTTTGAAATTGAGTTTAATCGTCAAATGGTCATGAATTCGACACACTAATGAGAAATCACTACTAATACATTTTATTTCATTGAATGACACACTTCATCTCTTAGAATCATAGTACATAACTACTCCAAATTCTACCTATATGTTTTAAATTTCACTATTTCTCAACCAAATCACGCGTGAACGATCTACGTGTCATGGTAGACATGAAGGATTAGAGAAATCATGATTCTCAAAATAGTACTTGTATTAGCCAATATAGTACATTATCTTCTTTTACGCGGTACCTATTTTTAATCGATTAGTACCTACTTTTGGTCAACAAAAATAGCTTATTCAATTGTGGTCAACATTTGCAATAATGGGTACCAGACCTAGAGTAATGTAGTACCATCTTTCGGTGTTTTAGTACCAAATATTGGGTCTTTAGTACCACTTGTAATGAACACATAAAAACACCAAATTCTATCTAAAATGATATTTATATAACCAATAATCACTCTCACGTTATTTTCTATGAGATTAAAATATTTTAAATTGAGTTTAATCGTAAAATGGTTATGAACTCAACACAATAATGAGAAATCACTACTAATACACTTCATTTAATTGAATGACACACTTCATCTCATATAATCATCATACATGACTATTTCAAATTCTACCTATATGTTTTAACTTTCACTATTTCTCAACCAAATCATGCGTGAACGATCCACATGCATGGTGGACATGGAGGATTAAAGAAATCACGATTACTAAAATGGTACCAGTTTTGACAGAAATAGTACCACTTCTTCTTCTGCGTAGTACCTGTTTTTAATCAATTGGTACCTACTTTTGATCAGCGAAAATGGATTACTTCAATTTTGGTCAACAGTTGCAAAAATTGGTACCAGACCTAGAGTAAGATAGTACCAGCTTTTGGTGTTTTAGTACCAGATATTGGGTCTTTAGTACCAACCCCAACGAACATAAAGAAATACTGAATTTTGGTCTCAAATAATGTTTATATGACTCATTATCACTCTCACATTAGTTTATATGATATTTAAAATGTGTTTAATTAAGTTTAATCGCAAATTGGTCACGAATTCAACACACTAATGAAAAAATACTAGTAATACACTTCATCTCATTAAAAGACACACTTCATCTCATTGAATGATCATACATGACTACTCCAAAATTTACCTATATTTTTAACTTCCACTATTTCGTAAAGGACCGTTTGTTTGCAATTGCGTAGTTTTTTACACTCTTTCGAAATTCGTCGGCCCCAGCGAATATTTACCCCTCTCCTTTGAGGCAACATCTCCAAGAATCGATCGATTTATCTTGCAACAACTCATGTTCTCCCTCCGACAAATCATCAGACTGTACGTTTTCCCTGCGTTCATGACAAAATAATACAAACATTTATAAATATTGGAATAAGTTAAATAATTAATGAACTAGGATACGACTATACCATATTTCAATAATAAATTCATTAATATTATGAAAACAACATTACCTGCTCGTGTTCATCGGGAAGGATTGAACTCCATCATCCCGTCTTTCATTTCTTTCCATGACAATTATCTCTACAATATTTAATTTCCAACAAAAGTGTAACCGAATCATGTTCTTCACATCCTCATCATCCAACAAAGTAACTCTATTTTTTTTTTCTTTTGGCGCAATATAGCATAGCACGACGGATTCGAAATTAACGTTCGGCCACCTCTTTGATATGAGAGTGTACACTTCGTCAAGCGTTGATCCAATGTGCATAGAGAACATAAACAATTCATTCTTGTACGTACAATTCCCTAGTATATCACTTTGTGCCCTTTCCATGTATCTAACAATATTTGGATAAATAAAAAAAGAACTTCACATTTCCCAGGAAAATATGGTACTAAACAGTATTAAAGTGGTACTATATACATGCAACAGAGGTACAATAATCAAGAATAGTGGTACAGTGATCATTCCCACCTTATTTTCTTGTTTTAGGGTGAATAACACATTACACAACTTAACAATAGCATCAATTTCGTATACGTAAACAAGAAATAAGAGATTTTGATCAATTTAATTGATTTAGGGTTAATATGAACAACAATTTTCAAAATTCATCCCAAACAAATTAACCAAATATATACGAATTAAACATGATTTTTTGGACTCCAAAATGCTCATATAATACATATATTACTTGCTACTTCAAAATTTGGCCGGAAAAAGCACGAATGTTGCCGGAAAAAATGAATTCTTGACCGCACAAATTTGACGTCGGAATCACTTCTTTGGCCGGATTTGTTGTTGCCGGAGTTCTTCTCGCCGGATTTGGGTCGCCGGAGAGACCGACCTGCAAAAAAAAAGTGGAACCAGTCGCCGGAAATGGAGGAAGACGGGAGAGTGACGGGAGGGAGGGAGAAAGGGTGTAGAAGAAGACTGATCAAAAGGTAATAAAATACTATTATGTGTTGTGGTTGGTGGAAGAGAAAACAAATAAAATAATATGTTAGTAGGATGATGTAATAAAGCATTTTAGTTTTGATTTAATTTTAACGTTAGGGAGTTAAGAGGAAGAAAATTAAGGAATAGGGAGTTGAAAGGAAGAAATAAAGGTATGGGGACTGAGGAGTAAAATAATAGGAAGGAATGACATGGGAATGGAATGATCATTCCCTTACTCATTACTTATCTAATGATTGGTATATTTTTTAGGAAGGAATGACCATTCCAATGGGAATGGCAAAACCCATTTTCATGGGATTAGCCATTCCATAGTAAATGAAAGGTTTTATCATTCCCATGTGTGTAGGAATCAATTTTTTAAAAAATAAAATTAACAAATAAAAAAAAAAATAAATATATAATATATATTATAAATCATGATTAAAATATATTAAATAAAATTATTTTTTTTAAAAAAAATTCAAATAAAAAATTGAAAACTTACTTTTATTTATTTTTTAATTAGATATATTAAATACTTATATAAAAATAAAACTAAAAAAAGCATTTATATATAATTTAAAAATATATTATTTCATTTTTATATATTATTAAAATACATTATTTTTTACATATTAAAAATATATTACTTTTAAAAATATATTATTGAATAATATTACAAATATATATTATTGAAATATATTAATTTTATTTTAAATTATTAAAAATATATTATTTTAAAAATAAAATTCAAATAATGAATTAAAAACTTACTTTTATTTACTGTTTAATTCAACAATAAAATATATCTTATTAAAAATATATTACTTCTTATTTTTAAATATTATTAAAAATATATTATTTTTTATATATTAAAAATATGTTACTTTTAAGAATATATTATTTTTTATATATAATTTAAAAATATATTATTTTATTTTTATATATTATTAAAAATATATTATTCTATTTTTAGATATTATTCAAAATA
This sequence comes from Striga asiatica, assembly GCA_008636005.1. Lineage (NCBI taxonomy): Eukaryota > Viridiplantae > Streptophyta > Magnoliopsida > Lamiales > Orobanchaceae > Striga > Striga asiatica. The sequence continues at coordinate 1,677,692 of BKCP01006294.1, forward strand.
TATTATTAAAAATATATTATTTTATTTTTATTTATTATCAAAAAAGAATTTATATATAATTTATTAAAAGTATATTATTCTTTAAAAAAAAGGCTTTTATTTATTTTTATAATAAAAAATAATAGTGTCATTCCATTCCAGTCCTATTCATTTTGCATACCAAACGTATCAATGACAGAACATGTTTCATTCCATTCCCATAATAATTCCATTCTTTAATTCATTCCATTCTTACAAAATTTCATTCCATCATACCAATCATGCCATTAGAGATTTTAGGAGAACTTACCCTTTTCTTTTTAAGAAAAAAAAAATTTGCTGATGAAAATCTAATTCTGAGCTATGTGGCCTATGTTACCTTGGAGTGTAAATTATGTGCTTCTCCACCGATGGAGCACCTCTCCCCCGGCGAGACTGGCGTACGGGACGGCACCATGGCTGTCCACGAGAGATTGGGCGGGCTTTCGCGGCCTTTTACGAGTGGATTTCCTCTTCATTTCGTTGGTTGCGACGGCTGGCAGGTCTGCTAGTGGTGGCGGGCCCCACTTTCCTTCTAGCAAGTAGGAAAGTTTGTTCGGACTAAATTCACTTAGGGCATGCTTGTTTACAAATTATTTCATTTTCAATCCAATTCATACTCAAAATCTAAATCAACTTTAACCCCACCCCATTATCTTTAATATTATTCATATAATTAAATAATACAAATCAATCATTCTTACACATCACATTAACTTTAATTCACTATTCATCTACTCACATAATTTTAACTACCTATCATTTCTAATCATTTATCTCTTATTTTTACATCAAATCAATTTTAATCATTTTATTTTAAATATTATTTTAATACATTCTTAAAATCCCACTAACAATTAACCATACTACATTTTTCAAAATTAACTCTAGTTAACTAAAATAACTCATTTTGAATGAAATATTTCATAAACAAGCACGGCCTTAGGCGGTAGGAAGGTTTCTAAATCTGAATGTGGGCCGAGGGTTGGACCTTTGCGTTGGTTTTGATTTTGGGCATTTTGGAGTGGTTTGATGCAAGGTGGGGAGGGCTTTAATAATCTAGCTATTAGCTTTTTATCATGTTTTTTATTTTTTTGTGTTTTGTTTCTTTTCACTCATATGTAACTTATATTTTCTATTTGTAGGAGTTTTATATTCTCCAATTGGGAGTTTGGTGGGTTATTTCTATGCGGTCATTGGTGTGGTCCTCTTACCTAGATTTAGCTCGATAGTTGATTTATTCGACTGTTTAACTGTTTTATAGTCTAATTTGTGTTATTTGTAGGATTCTTTCATTCCAAAAAAATAAAATAAAATATTATTTTGTATCCACGGATGGAAATTACAAATTGACTTGTTAATTAAGTGAGTGCTACTGAAGTGAATATTCAAATACTGCAATATTTGGATGTAAATTTTTATTTGTGTATTATTTTGATTAGGGTTAAGCATATCAATGAAGCCAAAGTTCATTTGGCATATCACTGAACTATTGAATCCATCTACATTAGATAATTACACTAAATAAGAATATAAGTTCAAAAGTTGGTCCACGTACATTATTTCCTTAGCAACTCCAATCTTGAGTTACTCTAGCATAAAACCCTAGAGTTTCGATAAAATTGTCGTGCTCCATCTCTACACTACTAGAGTTATGAACAGTGTCGTACTACGTCTAGCGCGGTACTATTTATTACTCTATAATTTATTTATTTATTTTATTTTTATATTGTATGTATTTGACTTATCTTAAGGATTATTGACAAAGTTGTACCAATATATTTATAATTTAATTTTAGAATTATACGAAAATATTTTTTTTAAAAGATGTATACTTATATTGTAGTATAAAATGAATAAAATAATGTATAATATTGTAAAAATAATATTTATTTTAAATAATATTTCAAACTAGTAGCAGACCAATTACTATCGTGAAAATATTTATTTTGTAAAATAATATGGCAAATTAAATAACATTTTTGGCATGATAAATATAATAATAATATAAATAATATATGCGTAGTAATATGTAGTATGTATGATAAGAAGCAAACTTTATGTAGTATGAATGATAAGAAGCAAACTTAATAATATGTAGTATGAATGATAAGAAGCAAACTTAATTTTTGTTTCGCTCTACTATTAAGTTGTGTAAACTCTAAATTAGAGTAAAGGTACTACAAACTTGATTTTCTACATTAGAGTAGGGATACTAGAGTAGAGATAAGTAGTACATAGTCTAAACCATTCTCGCCACACCACAAATATAATTTTATGACAATGTTTTATTTAATATTTCAATTTTTTGCCAAAAGCATTTTCTTACAAGCTTTCACAAAATTCTTTTGATTCTAGGAGCGTAGACTACAACAATGATTATTGTTTTTTATTGATGAAAGCATGTTTTAGTGGTATTGTAAGTGTTCCCTTCGTTAAAGATTTGAACATAATGGTACGAAATATCAATATCTTGATTTCCAAGATATTATCAACAATAACTGTACAAAATTAAGGAAAATTCGTGTCTAGAAGGCAATTCAGGAGAGGCAGTGTCCTCACGGCCGTTGGATCACACTCACTTGGATGTGTGTGCTCATCCAACGATAAAAGATTCATCCAGGACACTGACACTGAACCTTCCGACATCAAAAGGCCCCATATAATGTTGAACAGTAAAAAAAAAAACACTTTTAACCATGTCTTACTGAATTCGAATAAACAAATGGCAAAATTTGAACGTTTGAGCCGCTTATCAATTGAGTTGGGAATGCCACATAAGACATGACACAAGTTCAAACATACATATGAAATGACTAACAGGAGTCTCAATGCATAATGTCCAAATAACAAACATGGTCCAAATTCCAATACAAATAAATGTATTCAAAAGAGACATAACAAACCCTTACAATAACACCATTCATGTTTGATACACGAAATTGAGAAGAAAAACAACACCACAAGGAGAAGCAGCTGCCCTTAAATTTTGATTTGATATTCCGAGTGATAACTCCTCATAAGCAAAATAAGATTAAAAAGAAAGCATTTCAAAAGTAGCATTTTATAAGCAATACTAACATTTACAGTCAGCACCCTGAAATTCTGCCACTAAAACAATTTGCAAGCTTGAAGAGGAGCCGGGCCTCTCTGTAATTATGCAAAAACTTAAAAAAAGTGTATCCCTCAATAGAATACCATTGACATTCACCAGGGAGCCAACATAAACAGGGCCACTCAGTTATTATCTGAGTACACAAGTTTCATCAGCATAACCATGCCGAACCACATAGCACCAAACCATACTAAACTATCTATTCACTTCAAGTAAAAGTGCCCCAAATACCATAATACATGTACAATTCAAGTTATTTGTACAGCTCCAAAGGTTAGACATACCTTTTTTCACAAATATGCATTTCATATTCTAATGTCTTAAACAACAACTTAAAAGAAGTATGATACTTCAGTAGTACAAGTAAGCATTTCAGTTCAAAAAGTATGACATGTGCAGTGCTAATCAAAGGTTTATTTAACACAGAGGGCATACTTTTGTTTAAATACAGAGCAACAAAACACAGAGTTGAATGAATATGAAACACAAAAACACACACATTTATCAGTTCACACAAACCAAACAAATTGCATGCCCAACACGATAATGCAACATTCTTCATCCAATTCACAAATTCAAAGAAATCACAAGAGTCGAGCGAGATCTTGGATTAAAAATCACAAACACTATCATCCATATTCACAACCACCTAATCAAATAAGCATACCAACACCTATTATTCATAACATATTAGAAGAAAACACAAATGTCGAGCGAGATCTTGGATTAGAAATCACACACTATCGTCCATATTCACAACCACCTGATCATATAAGCATATCAACACCTACTATTCATAACATATTAGAAGAAATCACAAAAGTCAGCGAGATCTTGGATTAGATATCACAAACACTATCATCTATATTCACAACCACCTGATCATCAGACAAGCATATCAACACCTACTATTCATAACATATTAGCAGTCAAACAGATGGAAATATAACCTGAGAACCTCCATTTCATCCCGACCATTAATTTTTTACACATTTTGCCACTGCTAGACGAATGAGTGCTGCACGCCGAACCCGTGTTTCCCGTACAAGCACCCAGGCCTATTATAGTAAAACGGCATCCTCTTAGACTTGTTAGGGTTTGGGCCCCCTCTCTTCCCCAATTTCCTCAGCCTCTGCTTTCCAAATCTGCCCTTCAGCTTCCATGGCACCAACTCATCATCATAATCACAATCACCATCATCATCATCGTCATCCACATCACGCGCGACGTCATCGTGAACATCACCATCTCCATGGCACGCGTGACCATCAAACGCCGTCGTCTCGACGGGCAGAGTTAACGGCGGTGAGATCGACAGGCACTGGACGGAGACGATGTCGCACGGGGTCAAAAGCACACTTGTCGAGCGAGCGTCTCCGTCATCTCCGCCGCTGGTGATGTCATCGCCGTCGAAGGAGTAGAGGTCCTCGTCGTCGGAGTGAGACGGGCTGACGAGCTCCCACGCGGACAGATCGACGTCGTCTCGCCGGGCGTCAGGGGTAGATCGGCCGATTTTCGCCATGGATGAGGCAGTTTTCGTCAGGATTCTCAGCATTTTCGGTTCTAAATTTTTTCTTTGAACTCTTTTTCTGTGGAGTTTATCTTTTTGTGAGTTTAGGAGTGTTGTTGAAGTATGAAATGGGGGAGTTGGGGTGACGTGGCACTCGTTGAGTTCTTCCATTTTGTTTATCTTTTGCATTTTCCCCTTACTTTTTCTTTTTATCTTTTCTTAATTGTGTTTAGAATTTGTTGGGTTGGACCAAAGAAACTTGAATCGGGCTTAGAGAAGTAAAGGAAATTTTAGTCGCCTAAGAGCTCATTTGTTTTGCATGATGAGATTATTAAACTAATATGAGAAGGGTAGATTGTATTGTGTAGATAAAAGTAAATGTTGTAGCAAATTATATTTTTACCGAGTATCGAATCGAATGATTCATTCTCCAGGTCGATCTCTCAAGGAAGGCGGTTCGAAATTTAGCTTTGGTATTGATTTCACACAAAAAGAAAATAAATCCTAAACACTCTAACAGATAGCAGATTGGATAAATTATTAACTAAGGAATAAAATAAAACAATAATCTACCTAAAAATATAAACGGAACAAAGATGGAGAAGCTAGGGAATCGGGGATAATTTATTCAAGTTCTTAGCAAAACCGGACAATCAATTGCTAAGTTCGAGATTGACACTCTCGCTTAAACATCTAGCGGTTCGCTCCCAATAACTCTTCGTAACAAGGGATTGAACATAGACGAACAAACTCGAGCATACGACACAGGCCAATTATCCCAATCCTAATAACTTTTCTTAACAAAGGACGGGTCATCGACAAGCGCGTATTTCAATCCAAAACCAATAGACTATTCAATTACGAAATCATCTACCTCATGCAAGCCTAGGCCTACGACTTCTCCCCTTTCGGTTCTAAAGGTCTCTAATTAACTAGAAGGTGATTACTCAACTAATCATATAGAATCGACAAACCCTAACTTGACAACTTGACATTCAATCGTTTCCAATCGCAAGATCGAAGTGTCACTTTTCGATTATATCAATCAATCAAGCACAAATTCATCAATTCTGATTTAATTCAACTCACATAAGCATGAACAATCTTGAGCCCGACAAATTCACGTTAAACAAGAACAAACATCCCCTATCCATAGCAATCAGATTTAGCTACGTAAATCAAATTCAACAATCATAATCATTCCTCTCAAATAACCATTATTCATGAATCAAATAAGAGAAAGCAGTACTTACAATCAATCCAAGTTCCAAAGTTGAATTCGAAATACAAAGCTTAATCCCTAATTACTAAGAAGAAGAAGAAAAATGGAAGAGAAATGTGAAGAGAAGAAGGAAAATGAAGAAGAAGAATGGAAGAAAAAGAGGAGAAAAGAGTGTTCGTGGTGTTTTTCCCGACCTAGGGTTTTCACCCCAAAGGGCCAGCATGATTCTGTGAAAGTCCCGTACGAGTATTTATATAAGTATCATGTCACGGCATGGGAAAAGCATGTCGCGACGTGGAGGCCTTGGCACGGCGTGGGGAAGCTGCCTAGCGCGGCGTGTGGGTGTGCCGCGGCGCGAGAAAGAGGTCTGCCGCGGCGTGTTGCTGTGCCGCGGTGCGGGGGCGTGTTGGTCATGTGCAATGCGTTCCGCGCGGGGCCTGGACAACTCGCACTACTTCACATTTTGGAGTCGTTCGGGCTCGTCTGGTATCGGAATTCGATTCCGTTTTTTCCTGTGCATTGCCAACAAACTTTTCTACCTAATTATGCTTGCCCGACTAAGTTTCGATTGAAATCCGGTCCTCTCGAGGCTTCCGACCTACACACCATAAACAAAGAAAAATCGGAAAAACATACGGAAAACACATAGAAAACCAAAATGGAGATAAACACACAATAAACTATAAGAACGAATAAAAACTAACGAAAAGACCTAAAACGGAGGAAAAAGAAAGATGAAATAAGTACGAAAAATGCAACAAAAATGGGACAAACAGTAAACTCACATTTGTTACGAGTGATTGTTAATTCGGATAAGATAGTGTTGTACTCACCACAATGTTTGTTTCTCTAGATAACTAATTAGATATAATTGTGTATTGTCAGTTTTGCCCTTATAACTTTCAATTATTATTTTTCCTCTTCCTTTATTTTTTTATTTTTTTAACCCTCCTTTTTGATAAAAAGATTTTTATCGTTGCCTTCCATTTTTTCCTTCTACAGACATCTGCACCGCTTTCTTTGCAACATGGCCTTCCAATCTCTTTTTTTTTTTTCTTTTTTTTTTTTTTTTTNTTCGTTGCATTCAATTTCAAACTTTGTTTGCCAATTTTTTTTTCCTCTTCCAATTTGTACCCGTTAAAACCTTGCAGAGGTGATAAAAATCTTTACCCAAAATTTTTGGTCCGCATCTGGCTCGGAGTACCTGCACTGCCCGGGGATCTTCGCCGGGAACCTTATCAGGGCGCGGAGCACCAGGCGATGGACCCTACCGCCGTCCACGGCATCACGCAATTCTCCAATCTTTCTAAGGAGGAGTTAGAGGTCACGTATCTAGGGGTGAAGGGTGGCACCGGCATTGGGAGGCTGGAGAACGTGGCGGCGGAGATGGAGGTGCGAGATCTGCCGGAAATTTTCGAGTAAGGCGATGGTTGCAGGCTTGCACTTGCAGAAATGTACTACATAGTGGTAATTGAGGGGCAATAGAGTCCTTTCTATATGAAACACTGTTCAGACGTGTTATAATCGCACCCCCTCAGCCCAGACACATTTATCGAGAATATGCACGATAAAAGCACTGTGCATCGCGGGCCGTGTCATGTCATGCGGGCCAGAATCGTGGGTAACAAATACAAGATTAAGAGTAGATATCTTGGCTTATCCTATCTAATCTAAGACTATCTTTATCCCCAACCCAAACCAACCCAACCTAATAATTAAAAATTATTTCTCTCCTCCACCTACACAACTCAATCTTTCAACCCAATTTATCTTTATCCCCAACCCAACTCAACCTAAACATTTATTTTATTTTAATTTATTAAAAAATTGTAATTGTATTTTATATCAAGTGTGGTCTCTATTTGTAGAGAATGAGAAAATATGAATTTTAGTATTTCTTTTATTTTTTTTAGAAACAAAAAAAATACACTTGTCCAATAAAAATGGGACAAGTGTCCCATTCCTACACAAAAACAGGTCGCGATCCTGGGTCACCATGTGACCTGGGTCGCAAAGTTTGTGACCTTTTTTTTTTTTATTTTTTTTTCAATTTTTTGTTTGTCTTATTCCCGTGACCAAATGAAAAGATCACGGATATACATAGTCTAATACTAGTCAATAATTGGCCTACTTTCTATGGCTTTGAATATTAGTTTTAGAAGCCCAATACCAAAGTCAATACTTTGTTACTTTTACTTGAGAAAATTACTCTTGACACGATACAACAAATCTTTTATTGCATTCCTACGAAACTATCATTTTTATTTGTAAAATTACTAAGACTAATTTATTGGAATTTATTACCTAACTTCATGGGATTTAATATCCCAACACTCTATCTCTCTCTCTCCCTCTCTCTTTCTTCTTCTTCTTCTACTCTTCTTCATTTATTTTTTTTTTCTCTTCCCCTTTAATTGATTTTTTTTTTCGATCGGTCGCGATTTATCTCTATCTCTCCCTCTCTCGTGTCTTCTTCTTCTTCTTCTTCTTCTTCATTGAATTTTTTTCTCTTCTCCTTTAATTGATTTTTTTCTCTTTTTTTTTTTCGATCGGTCGCGATTTCTGGGACTCGACGGTCCGCCGAGGCTGATATTGATGCACGACGACTTCAGGCCCTAGCACCGGCCGCAACCCTAGCCCCAAGCCCAATCGTGGTAATACCGTTTTAATCCATGGAGATAACACGGTGAATAAATTTAATGGCGATAATCATGTGGGCAATCACTGTTCTGAACCTGAATTGCTACCGAAGGGGAATTTAAAGGAAGAGGTGAATGAGGTGATGATACACTCAAGATTCAATCGTTTCTCAAATCGAACCTACAAGTACATAAATATACGTGAAATATGCACTTGAGATTCTCGTAATTCAAGCCAGTTACAGATCGGGACACACATATACACAAAATATACACTCAAGTTTCAATCGTTTCTCAAATCGAACCCACATATACATAAAATATACGTAAAATATACACTCTATTTATGTGATCATGCATGTTTTGTAGAACTAAAATTCCACGTTTTTTCCGAGCATGATAAGAACAAAATCCTAATTATTAGGTAATATAGACTTACCTTTTCTTTTTCAGTTTAACGTGATTGTAGGAAAATTGTTTTTTAATTAAACATGGTAATAGATATTTAGGTAACTGATTCTGTTTTATCACCAAATAACAGCAATAAGGTATACATGCAATTAATATACACCACCACATATTTTTATAAATATTTTAAAATCTTGTGATATGTTAAAAAATTCGCCACTTATACATGCAATTAATATACACCACCACATATTTTTATAAATATTTTAAAATCTTGTGATATGTTAAAAAATTCGCCACTTGTTACTTTCTATGGATTAGAATGTAGGGAGCTCATGTGAGCCCAACTATTACGTAGTTTAAGTCCAGCAACAATGGGATGGACATTTTTTTGAGAAAATCACATTATTTATCTTCAAATCTCATTTTATTTTTACACTTAACGAAATTTTTATTTTACTAAAAAGATCATATAGCTTATGTATGGGTGGTTTTTTGTTTACTTTTCTCATTAATTTTCAAGTTTATAAATGGTTAATATATAGTTTTATTATAAATGTCGTATTTTTACAAAAGTTGTAATAAACATGTAAAATAGTAATTTCCTTTTTGTTTATTTTTTTATCATTCATTAATAAACGACAAAAAAAGAAGAACTAGAATAGTATGAAGAATTACGAAAAAACACTCACGTAGGCGCCATTATTTATTTATTAAACTATGTTTATGTCAATATACTCACAATTTGTAATATGTCATATCTTCTACAATCTCAATAGTACGTAGCTCGTGCGATGTACGAGACAAAGATATTAAATGGATCATTTTTACAGACTCTGTCCGTTTAAGCTAAAAAACAATAGAGTTGGATCATCTATTTTCTATCTCTTTTAATCAGTGTTGTTTTTTAGCTAGAACATCAATATGAGCATGTTAGCGCTAGCCTGTAAATATGTCACTAACACATTTATACTAATATAAATTTGATTTTAGTATGTATATTTATTCCTCGATATAAGAGAAGATAACAAGTTTACTTATTCTTGTTCACCATATAATACTTCATTATTATTTTATTGTAAATTTTGTTGTCATATAATGTTATTATTTTTTATAAAAGTTGTAGAATCAATACGTCTTATTTTTCTTTTTATTTTATGTAATTAAAAATATTTAATGCACGTTAATATTATTTATTTGCGTAATCAATTTAAAAATGTAAATAAATTTAAAATTAAACAGTATATAAATATTTTATAAAATATACACAAATGTTTTTCTAGGATTTAATTTTGTATACTACAGAAAAAACTTTTATTTAGCAAATGTAAAAAACTCAATCCCTTCTATAATCAAGAATTTTTTTCTAATTTGCATCATAAGAATTTATAGTTTATTTAACATACTTTGTAAAAAATATATTTTACAAGAATTTCATTATATAAAGAAATCAAAATAAAAAAAAATGATTAAAACAATTAAACATGGTTGACAATAATATACAAATAAATTCTAAATACCAGTTAATATATTTTTATTTTTTGACCATTAGTAAAACTATTTAATGTATCTGGTCATTATCTCTTAAATGATAAATTATAATAATTTGAAATATAATTTATTTTTTATATATAATGAAATAAAGCTTAAGAAAAAAAATATATTGAAAAAGATTAATTCACAAACTTAATTTCGTCTGATTAATTAAAAGAAAAAATATACCTAACATGTTACAATTTTCTATTAATATTTCAGGATAAAAATTGAATATTTGTGAAAAAAAATTAATATTATGATTAAAATATGTTTTTTATATTTATCTTGATCAAAATTATCACAAAATCAATCTTGTTATTTATTATAATGAATATCAATAAAATTATTTAAGGAAACGATATTTTTTATCATATCTGATTTGATCTTATTTGAAAATGTGTATATAGAAGCAATTAATGCATATATTTAAAAAGATTCAAAATAAAGTATGCATTAAATGTTTCCAATTTTTCTGGCTACTATTTTTAATAAATGAATATTCTTCTTATATATAGATATAGATGTGCCAATTATGGAACTACTCAAACTAATACCAAATATCAGCATTAGATTTAATTATCTATTAATCTCTTACCTTCTCCATTTCAAGAGCAATACATGGTGCAAACTAACTTGCAGCCTTCGACAATCTCAATATTTCAATATCTTTTGGGGATTCAAAGATATCGTAGATCACATTCACATCCATATCACTATGTGAATGAAAAAAGGCCCCATTTGTCATGTAGTGCCATTCAGTGCTATTTTAATCCAATCAGTTAGTTTTTTAATAGGGAAAGTCAAATTTATGTAAGGTGGTGATGTGGAAGCTGCTTACACCTTACTAGCTTTGAATATTTTATGGACACTTTCCCACATTGAAGGAAGAAAAAAAGGAAGAAGAAGAAGAGCCATATGGCATGTGTCGATTTATAATAATATTTGGATAACCCAAAAAAATCAAATATTAGTTCTAAACGAGTCGAACAATGTCCTTATCAAAATATATATGTTGAAAGAGTTTCATAAATACCTTACACCTAGGGCTGTAAATAAGTAGAAACGAATAGAACAATGTCCTTATGTAGCCAAACACAATTATTTTTATTGGTGCTCGAGCTTGACGAGTCAAGATCGTTATAATTCAATTCGACTTGACAAAGTTGTACAAATGTTCGAAATCAACTTGAATTTTAGGAGAATTTTGCTTGATTTTAAATCTAATTGAAGTTGAGTTAGAGATATTTAGGTAATAATTATACATATACTCAAACTTCTCATCGTATAATCGTGCTTATGAATACAAAGCTCGAGCTCGACTCAAGTTCGAGGTGCTCGACCTTAATTCAAGCACTCGAACATCATTCGACTAGTTTGCAATCCTACTCGAAAACATCAATCTCTTAAGTTCGTGTATAGAAAAATGATTAAGTATATACTTAAACATATTACTCAATATTGTTGAAAAAAAAAAAAAAGTAGCGAATTTGTTGGTTAGCGTGTATTACGTGAATTCATATATTTACACACAGCTAGATGGAGGAGAGAGATATAACTTATAAGGGCCAGTGACGTTGGAGCTGACATATTTTGTAGATATGAGCATTAATATATGTGTTTGTGGCTTTCTATTGTGCGTGTATATGCATTACATCTATATATATATAATTAGTAGCTCAAAACATTTAATAAAACCTATTTAATTTTACCTATGTGACAATTTAACAATTTTCTCTCCAAAAACCGTTACATTTTGATGTATTTAATCTTTCATTTAATCTTTAAATAATTAATACTCATCACTTCAAAATTAAAAAAATCATTTTAAATTTTTTATTAATGACAGTTGACCATATAATGTGTTGACCGTATAATGTGATTAGATGTTATTATTGTTGTTACATTTAATTTTTTTTTCTGAAAATAAAAAATATATTTGAAATTTCTAAGTAAATAATAAATAATTCACAAATAAAAGACGTACCAAAATATACATCACATTCAATCTGATAAACGCAATTTAAAAAAAAAATATTCCAACTCTTTTAATTGTAAATTTGATCTGCAAAAAAGTGAAAGAAAATAATTAATCATTATATGCATACAGACTCACAATAATTTATTTATATCTGTGCAAATGCACAGGTCGAACACTAGTTGGAATTTGATATGTTGATTTTCGTTATTATGATATTATCCTTATAAGTGGGAACCACAGTCACTTTTTTTTTTTCTGAAACGGGGAACCACAGTCACTTTTCGCATAAGTTATTTTGTACAGATAAAGTGAGAGGAATCATGGACAAGCAATGAATTATTAATTGCAAAAGTTAAACTGAAGAGCCTCCTCCATAACTCCATTTGTAGGTTTATTATTATTTATTTGCATGATTGCATACAATAATTTTAAAGGTACCTTGTAAAGACGCCAAATCTAAAGATCCGTTTATTATTTTGATTCTGCTTGTCAGTTATCTGTAAATATGAAAGGAAATGGAAAACTAGGAATTTTTTTATTTTTGGATCGCAATAGATCCTGGCTTAGCTGAGTTTCCGGTTTGTTCAGTTGGTTGAGTTAGCTATTGATTCAGATTTACGAAGGATAAAATCTATCAATTCAAGATTCGAAAAATAGTAAAGTATTAATTCGGAGCCTTAAATTATACATATGAGAACCAAAATAATTTTAATTTGGAGCCTTAAATTATATTTATGAGAACCAAAATATATAAAATTATCGATTTTAAACTCTAAATACAATTGTTCAAAAACTGTAAATATAAAATGGAAAAAGAATATCAACAAATTGTTGGACACTATGCTGGTTACCAAAATGTATATACATAAATATTATCTAAAAAAGTGAAAGGGATGCAATTCGTATTTATGCCCCGAAGCTCTGATGATATTTTTCATCTCCTTTTCAGTTTTAATTTATTTGATTATTTTATATTCATCTTTTTAACTCCATGTCACCACATTATGAAAAGAATTAAGGGTGTTAATATTTAGATTCTTAAATTTATAATGGGGAAGGTCCACTTTTGGTCCTCCATGTTTAGGGGGTATCCAGACTGAGTCCCTATTATGTTTTGGTGCCCAATTTTAGTCCTTAAAACAAAAAAATGTAGTCCCTATAATTAGGAAAAATCCACTTTTAGTCCTCCATGTTTAGGGGTATCCAGACTTAATCCCTATTATGTTTTGATGCCAAATTTTAGTCCTTAAAAAAAATGTAGTCCATTTACCTCAATTTATGTGAATTAACGGTCCATTTTTGCTCGACCGTTATGTTCTTTATTCTTTTAAAATTTGTTGACTAATGTCAACTTTGACCAAAGAAAAATAAAAGAAAATTTAAATGCTGAAAAAGTAAAATAAAAGACAGAAATAGTGAACTGCAGTGAAACGTAAAAAAAAACCCTAACCGCCTAGGGACTAAATCCAATCAAATGGATGAAAATGGTGTGGTATTTTGTAGATGTGAGCTGGTTGCAAAGTTGACTACATGCTGGAAGGATGATAATCTCGGGAGAAGATTCTTGAGTTGCCCTCTATATCCTATAAGTACTTCCCGTGAACTTCAATTGGAATATGATAAGAAATGGTTAAAAAACAGAGGGTTGATAGGTGCAATTTTTTTCGATGGCATGACCCGGAAATGGGTGCAAGAGCATTAGCTGTGATTCCAGGCTTGCTCCGCAGCGCGAATGCTAGGGAAATAGAAATCAGACGAGCAAAAATTTTAATTTAATTTAGTGCAATTTCTTGTTTTAGTTTAATTTTTTATTAATATATTTTCAGCATTTAAATTTTCTTTTATTTTTCTTTGGTCAAAGTTGATATTAATCAACAAATTTTAACAAAAATAAAGAACATCACAGTCGAGCAAAAATGGACCGTTAATTCACAGAAATTGAGGTAAAGGGACTACATTTTTTTGTTTTATGGACTAAAATTGGGCACCAAAACATAATAGGGACTCATTTTTTTGTTTTAAGGACTAAAATTGGGCACCAAAACATAATAGGGACTCATTTTTTTGTTTTAAGGACTAAAATTGGGCACCAAAACATAATGGGGACTCATTTTTTTGTTTTAAGGACTAAAATTGGGCACCAAAACATAATAGGGACTCAGTTTGGATACCCCCTAAACATGGAGGACCAAAAGTGGACTTTACCCATTTATAATTTCAAATCTTTCAAGCTTCGAATCAATAGTTATTATATTGACGACTTAGATGTATCTTTCGGGCCCCAAATTTATAGAAATTATTACAGCTTTCAATTGATAGTTCCTTATCAATCGATAGAATTTATTTTTAGTCACCAACTCAATAATTAATCCATTTTCAAATTCAAATTGATAAATTTCCAAATAATTCATATGCGAAATTAGAAGTTTATTAAGTTGGGATCTGTCCAAATATCTATCTAAAAATCAGATCCATGAAGATAAATGAAGACACTTCAATTTAAATCGAGTTCAGCATCATAAAGTTTTGCAGTATTGGCTGCCAAAAGAGGTTGCTTTCACCTGTACGATTTATCTTTTTCAATTACTGATTTACTTTTAAAGTCTTAGGGCTTGTAGGCACAACCTATGTGAATATCACTTCAACTCCAAGTGAGATGGATTAATGCCTCAACTAACAATATTTGGCACAAACCATTGATTTGGCTATACATTATACACCTAAGTTATTGTTACACTATTTCCTTTCCATACAAAAGAGGGTTATTTTTTACTTGGCAATTCATTGAATGTAATTGAAATGGAAAAATCATTAGAATTTTTCAGTCACTCCTCTCCTTACCACAGTGAGCACGGATTAATATGTTCACCAACTAATGTGACAGGACATTAATATCTAATTGTAATTGAAATGAAAAAATCATTAGAACTTTTCAATCACTCCTCTACTTGCCATAGTGATGTGACGGGAAATTAATATTCATATACAGTTGGTATGTAGATGAGATATCACGAAATCTTGATAAACACTTTTTTTTTTTTTTTTTTTNTTTTTTTTTTTTTTTTTGTTTATTCCACTAATGGACACATCTTAATAATGGATTTTTTTACCCTTTTTAGTAAGACTATCCACAACCCTACGCTACATATGTATCTTTGCGCCAAAATAGCGCAGAACAACCCTCCAACATTGCATCAGATATCTGCACTAGATGGGAGAGATGGATAGAGTTGCACCACATTGCGCAATACTGTAGCACCTGCGCTACATTTTGCCTTCTTTTTTTATGTATTTTAATGTAATATTAATGATAAATTTTTGTATAATATGTATTAGTAAATGTATTTTTATGCTAAATAACTTTGTGCAATGTGCTAAATAATTTTGTACTTTTTATTTATTGATGTATTATAATTTTGTTTTGTATTTTTTTAATATTAAAATGGTACCATATATATATATATATACAAATTTATTTGAAATAAAAAATAAATACAAAGATAATATATTTGATGTAGAGTAAAATGTAGAGATAAGAGATGAAGATGAATGTTTAATTCTTCTATAGAGTAGAGTAAAATACGCGCTAGAGTAGAGATAAAGGCTGGAGATGATTTAAGTGTACAATTGGTATGGATTTCACCAACCAAAAAGCTTTGTAAAAATATTACCTTTTAGAGTGGCGATCACATTCATTTGCATAGTCGGGAAATTGTCCTAATGTTATTACATGCATTCAAAGGAATTTGAATAAATCAAATTCAGTTCACTAGCAAAGGTTCTAAAATACTACTCAGATTAAAGTTTTGTAGTAGTCCCATTAATTTTACATAGGATTTTTGCTTTGTAAAACATTTTTCCACGGAGAACGAGCCTAGTTCAAAAATTGAACAGTAGTAAATGGAAGTAGGACTGAAAATTATTACCAATTTGATATGGCATAACATAGCCTCTCTAAAGAGCTCAATCAAACTATAAAACATTTTTCCACGAGAATGAGCCTAGTTTCAAAATAATTATGAATTCGTCCAATACTTTCTTTATATTATTATTCATTTCTACTTATATTAATTTTTTTTTTTTTTTAAAAAANCATTAAATGAACAAATAAAAGCCTTCTACCCCATCCAGCCATTCCCACTTGTAAACGGTCCCGACATATTAATTATTTTCCAAAAGGGTATTTGAGATACTATAATCGTGATAGAAGCAATTGCATGTTGATTTGAGAGTTGGGTGATCTTTAGAGGTACTATAGGCTAAAACAAATGAAATTGAGCATGTGAAAATTTAAAGGTAGATTGGTTTTTTGAATTTTGAGATGCTAAGATCAACTGATCAAGAAGTCACATTATAGAGTGTGTAGGGGCTGGCAATCTCTATCTCGGCAAGAAAAAACATAACATATTCTATATCGTAATTTACTTATTTTAACGAACGAAATACAAACCCTACAGAACAAACCGGGCTAAACTGAATATGGTACAATTTTTCTAGTTCGTCTTAAAATGTATCATTCGATTTCATGTAACATCATTTTGTGTATTTTGAACATAAACCAGAATTCACCGGTATCCAAAATCATACCCGGCAAAACTGAATAAACACACTATTTCAGAATACCAAATTACACTTCTGCCCCTAACCTTGCCAGCCCACCTTGATTTTATAAAGAAAAAATATTGCCAATTTGCATGGTGGATCCTTTCCAGATATTTCGATTTTCACCATTAACTCATTATTTGAAGAAAAAAAAAAGGAAAAAAAATGATTTCCAGCTTAGCAGTAGCCTTCCTCCCTCTACACATATGCCCATAAAAGTTCCTCTCTTTCCTCATTCAATTCTACCAATGTGATATAACAACCTTCTCTAGACTGTAGCATTATATCCACCTTATTCATTCACAAACAAGCATACAGAAAGCAACACACACAGAGAAAAAGCACAACAAAAGCAGAGG